>JAJMCY010000558.1:0-10099 GCA_030565755.1 Ascobotryozyma cognata | reverse complement strand
CAACTTCTACTACAGTTCCTGCTGTTGGCACTACACCTGGTACAGTTATTGTTGAAGTCCCACCTAATTATACAATGACTACGAGAACTACTACAGTCAACACTATTTCAATGACGACTACTACTACAGTTCCACAAGATGGCACTACACCTGGTACAGTTATTGTTGTAGTTCCACCTCCTACCACTATGACTACTACGACTATAACTGTTACTACGATTTCAGTGCCAACTTCTACTACAGTTCCTGCTGTTGGCACTACACCTGGTACAGTTATTGTTGAAGTTCCACCTGGTTATACAATGACTACTAGAACTACTACAGTCAATACTATTTCAATGACGACTACTACTACTATTCCACAAGATGGCACTACACCTGGTACAGTTATTGTTGAAGTTCCACCTCCTACCACTATGACTACTACGACTATAACTGTTACTACGATTTCAGTGCCAACTTCTACTACAGTTCCTGCTGTTGGCACTACACCTGGTACAGTTATTGTTGAAGTCCCACCTAATTATACAATGACTACGAGAACTACTACAGTCAACACTATTTCAATGACGACTACTACTACAGTTCCACAAGATGGTACTACACCTGGTACAGTTATTGTTGAAGTTCCACCTCCTACCACTATGACTACTACGACTATAACTGTTACTACGATTTCAGTGCCAACTTCTACTACAGTTCCTGCTGTTGGCACTACACCTGGTACAGTTATTGTTGAAGTCCCACCTAATTATACAATGACTACGAGAACAACTACAGTCAACACTATTTCAATGACGACTACTACTACAGTTCCACAAGATGGCACTACACCTGGTACAGTTATTGTTGAAGTTCCACCTCCTACCACTATGACTACTACTACTATAACTGTTACTACGATTTCAGTTCCAACTTCTACTACAGTTCCTGCTGTTGGCACTACACCTGGTACAGTTATTGTTGAAGTCCCACCTAATTATACAATGACTACGAGAACTACTACAGTCAACACTATTTCAATGACGACTACTACTACTATTCCACAAGATGGCACTACACCTGGTACAGTTATTGTTGAAGTTCCACCTTCTACTAGTATGACTACTATGACTACTACAGTCAACACGATTTCTATGACGACTACTACTACAATTCCTCCTGATGGCACTACACCTGGTACAGTTATTGTTGAAGTTCCACCTTCCACCACTATGACTACTACTACTATAACTGTTTCTACGATTTCAGTGCCAACTTCTACTACAGTTCCTGCTGTTGGCACTACACCTGGTACAGTTATTGTTGAAGTTCCACCTAATTATACAATGACTACTAGAACTACTACAGTCAATACTATTTCAATGACGACTACTACTACTATTCCACAAGATGGCACTACGCCTGGTACCGTTATTGTTGAAGTTCCACCTTCTACTAGTATGACTACGAGAACAACTACAGTCAACACTATTTCAATGACGACTACTACTACAGTTCCACAAGATGGCACTACACCTGGTACAGTTATTGTTGAAGTTCCACCTCCTACCACTATGACTACTACTACTATAACTGTTACTACGATTTCAGTGCCAACTTCTACTACAGTTCCTGCTGTTGGCACTACACCTGGCACAGTTATTGTTGAAGTCCCACCTAATTATACAATGACTACGAGAACTACTACAGTCAATACTATTTCAATGACGACTACTACTACTATTCCACAAGATGGCACTACGCCTGGTACAGTTATTGTTGAAGTTCCACCTTCTACTAGTATGACCACTATGACTACTACAGTCGACACTATTTCAATGACGACTACTACCACAATTCCTCCTGATGGCACTACACCTGGTACAGTTATTGTTGAAGTTCCACCTTCTACCACTATGACTACTACTACTATAACTGTTACTACGATTTCGGTGCCAACTTCTACTACAGTCCCTGCTGTTGGCACTACACCTGGTACAGTCATTGTTGAAGTCCCACCTAGTTATACGTCTTCCTGGGTTACTGTAACCTCCATGCCTACTACACCTAATTCCAATACATATACTACTACTGTTACACCTCCAGCAGGTACAACACCTGGAACAGTAATTATTGTCCCACCATATACACCTTCATGGGTGACTATAACATCTAGGCCAACAGTACCCTACAGTGGTTCCTCTACTACAACTTTGACTCCACCTGTTGGAACTACTCCGGGAACAGTAGTGATTATTCCTCCTGCATTGCCTACTACTACTTCAGTAGATACAGATTCTGGGTCTTTACCACCGCCTTATACTACTTCCAATAGTCAAACGACTATAGTAGTTGTTCCAGTAAGACCAACTGTTACTGTTACTACATGCTTGGCAGGTTTACCAACAGTTTACACTTATACAGAAGCTAATTCTGGTGTCACTCAGACAGTTTTGATTCAGGTTCCTGTTGTAACTTCAACTACTACTATCGTTGCATCAATTGGAAGTTCATTATATACATCGTCTACTTTACAAAACATTCTGTCTGGATGTACACAATTGCTTAATATAATTGAATTTTATCCTTCTAATTATATTAGTGGTTGCGAGGTCAGTGGGGAAGTATATAATAAGGGCTTTAATGTTTCTTTGTTTTCTGCCTCTCGTATACCAGATTGGGGTAGTGCGATTAGTGGTTCTTCCGTCGTTCAGTACTATACACAGCCTATACTTTCGTCTGCTATAAATACAGTCTCGTTACGTGCGTCAGGTTCGCCACCAGCGGCAGGACCAGTTAATTTATATGGTATGTCTATTCGTAGTGACAATTTCACTCTAGTATACACTGGATATTTTAAAGTTCCAGAGACTGGTGTTTATACATTTAATATGAGAGTAGATAACTCTTTAGAAGTTTATGTCGGACCTAATGCTTTTGATTGTTGTCAGATTTCTCAAGTTACTACACTTTCTCCATCATATATTGCTACGAGTGGCAACTACGATTTCAATGATGTTTCATACTCATTTTTTACTACTGCAGGGTCCGTAATTCCGATTAGATTTGTTTGGACAAACTACGGAGGACCTTATGTTTTAGATGTAGCTCTGCGTTATCCGAATGGTTCTCAACTGTATACATATAGTAATGATGTGGGTAGGATATTTACGGGCTGCTTTTAAGTATTGTAACTAATTTTTTTATGGCAAATGATTTATTGAGAAAGACCTAAGAGGATATGAATGGCATGTGTTTATTATATTTTTTCTTTCACGTACAGTTTAAATGTTTTTACTAGATATATATTATTTCTTATGAATAAATATATTATTTATATTTTATTTCTTATGAATAAATATAATATTTATATTTTATTTACTAATTTTTTTGTAAACCTGTGATTAATTCATACATATTTATTTTTTAACGCGATGAAATAGCTAAGATATATTTATAAATGATAAGTTTTCACACAATGTTGAATAAGTTTGCAAAGTAGCTAACCATTCAGTATTGTGAAAAATTTGGTCTGATAATTAAGGAATCTTATATTAATCTCGTTTTGATCTTACATGTTAAAGAACTAATAAGAGTAATATTGTTGAAAAAACTGTAGTATTTATTTATTATTTATTATTGGTCATTGTTATAATTGTCATGGCTAAAAGAAAAATTATCTAATACCAGTGTAAGGTAAAGCTGGACTTGAAGACTGTCTTTTTTTTTCATAGTCAACTTCTTTTGTGATGTGAGAATATAAACTCACGAGATATTGTAGTCATGCGAAATATTATTAATTTATTGCATAAGATCATGATATCGCATGGTTCTTAATAGTGCGAAACAATATATTGTATGAGCTACAGAGTGATGCGATAAAATACATCAAATGAAAAGTGATACGATCGAATTGGTAGAATGTAAATAGTTGTAAAAGTATATAGTGTTTATAGAGAAGTAAGTTATAATCACAGAAGTATTATAAAAGAAATATCAAAGACGAAAATACATACAATGGAATGGGCATAACACGTAGTTCCGCAGACTCACAAGGGAACTCAAATCGCAGTACACAGATTTAAGTCGTTAACTCCTCATAAGCGGTCTTTTTTTAACCAAAGCCTTTTTTTTTTTTTTTTTTTTTTTTTTTTTTTGGACGATCTAAAAAGGTTATATATAGTCAATAAAGGTCGTCTTATTGAATTTACTCACATTGCTTTTTATAGGCTTGTCAAAATTAGTTAAACGTAGTTGAGAATATGTTGTTATCATTTCAATTTTAAAGGTTTTCGTAAAATAAAGGTAAAGAAAGCTAATTACAATAGGCTGTAAAAAAGAAATACATATAACTAAATGGCTCGAAATATATCTATTAAATGTAATTAATCTATTAAAAATTACATGAATACATAGTTTTAAGCTACTTTTATCTATGTATTTATGTATTTATGTATTTATGTATTTATGTATTTAAATATATTACCTTATTTATTACACAGTATAAATTATATATTCTATTCATCAAATTATCTATTTTTATAGTCAATAGAGCAGTATTAGTATCTATTTTCTTTGTATACTTTAATTTTATATTTGGATATTATGACAGTATTTCATTAGTGAACTTTTTTTTTGCAATTTACTGTGACTTTGTAATTTTTTAAAAATATATATTATTTTTTACGTGTTTTTAAACCGCAAACGGATTTTGATACTCTGTCCTGGACTATATTGTAATAATTACAAAAGAAAGCAAGTTTTAGTTTGAACTATTGATTAAATGCTAATTAAAATAAAATATTAAATTTATATTTAATAAATTGTATCTATTTTTATTTTTAAAAAATCTATGTACATATAAACCAAACGTATATATATATATATTTATTTGTTTATTTGTAGGTTGTTCGATGTAGTTTGCTTTGATGTATGTACGTACTACGTAGCTTTCTTTCCAAAACAGTAAAAAATTACTATAGTAACTACACAAGTCTATATATATAATAAGAGCAAAAACAACCCAAAAAAGGATTGACGTCGCAATATAACTTCTGTTGATCTAAAATAATTAAAAACGGTTAAATAAAAGCATTATAATATTAAATAAGAGAAAATTAAGAACTTTGAATATAGAAATTATGTATTCTTAATAGTAAATTTACTACAAAATTTCAAGTCAAGTATGCACATTAAGTATCAGAAATTCCAACAAGTATTATTATATATATAAATAAGAATAATAGGAAATATTAATACCAATAAAGAACTATCAAAAATATTGGAAGAAAATAAATCAGATAAATAGAGGTAAACTTATTTTGTTATAAAAAAACTATCAATAAACATGAACGAACAAGAACAAACGCCTTTAATTAGGAAGAACTCCAATAAAAGTCTATTCAGTAGACAAAATAGTCAAAAAATACAAAAATTTTTAAATTATACAGATTTCTCAGATCTTCCAGATTATCAAGAACAGGAAAATACTTTATATGAAAATCCCAATAGTATAACATATAATAAAAATGCTTGCTATAAAATTATATCTTGTTTATTTATCTTTTTAATATGTATACTTTTACTTTTATTTGTTGTTTGTATATATATACTTTTAAACATGTCAAAGTTTGAAGGTTTCTTTTTAGCTGCTGCTAGTTTTCAGCTAAATAAAGTATCATTTTCTCATATAGAAAATTATTCTACCGATTTTTTAAATATAAGTAAAAATTTTGATATTAATTATAAACGCAACGATAGATATACAGACTTAGAAAATGACTTGGCTTTCGAAAATTTAAACAATCTATTAGAATTTCCTTTATCATTTCCTTACATTCCTTTAAATGTCGACGGACAATTAAAATTTAATTATTCGAATGCAAGAAATCAAGGTTATTCTAAGTTTGATTCATTTAGTGCTTCTGTAATTGCTAACTTAATCGGTGGGTTGGTTACTACTGATACAAGTACTTTCAAAATTTTTATAAATAATTCTAATCTAACAACGTTCAATATTCCACCTGGTTTAAAAATCTCTTCCCTTAAAGATAAATCAATTTCCTTAATAAAAACACCAGTTTTGATTAATATTAAAGAGTCTAATCCGAAATCATTAATTCCATGGGTTAAAAGATATATCAATGGTGATCTAGAAACAATACCTGAAATTATAATAAATGTGTTAACTAATAATTTAAGGATATCAAGCTTTCATATATTTTTGAAAAGATCTCTTTTCATTCCATTAGGCACTATTAAAATAAACGAATCAGTTAATTTAAAATCTTTATTAGAACCTGAAAAAATGCCAATATTACCTAAATTAATTGACATATATAATATAAGCATTTTGACAAATACTCAAGATGAAACATTTGGCTTAAACACAAATGCGTTGATTGATTTACAATATAATTGGGATTGGTTTGAAACCTATATACTTCCTGAATTAGATTTTTATGTGGGCCTTCCAAAATGTTTAAATAATTCAAAAAATTTAATAGATGCAACTAAGATAATATTTGCAGATATACATACAAGCGTTTTCTCAATTGATACCCATAGTAATATTATTACATTTTTCATTAATGTTCATATTCCTCCTTTAAATGCAATGATGTTACAAAAAAATTGTAAAGAGGATAGTCTTACACCTCTTGACAATTTTTTAAATTTAATTATTGATTGTTTACAAGGAAAAGAAAATTTAGATCAAGATAATTTAAATAATACAGTTGCATATTTGGTTCCTGATAAAACGGCATCTTGGAAACCTATTAGACTTGCAGCTGAATATAATTATTCTTTTGGATTACAAAAGAATGAATTTTTAAAATTATCCAATAATTATAATAATGATTCTAAAATAGAAATTAAAGAGTTGGAATTAACAGATATTAAATTTTCTGAAGGTGATTCAAAAAAATTTCCTATTGAAATATCAGCCGATGTATCAGTCTTAGCTATATTGAAATTTCAATGTCCTAATTTTGGAAATATGAATCAATCTTATAGTGATGGAGATAAATTATTCCCAATTAAAATTAAAAGCATTTGTCCCGATGTTGGTTTATATTTCCAGGATTCAAAATTCGGAGTACTCAAAGAGGAAGACAAATTGCCAGCTAATTCACAATTATTAAGTGAACCTGGAAGTGCAGAAATTATATTAAAAATATCATCAAGAGTTGATAAGGGCCCAGTACAGGTTATTAATCAAGAAACGTTTGAGTCGATGATTCGGGAGCTTATGTTTAAAAAGCATGTTACAATCGAGTTAAAGGGTTACACTGATGCTTGGGTAAGCATAGATGGGTTAAGTAGAAGGGATGATTTAAATGCAAGTAGTGTTTCAAATACAAATGATAATCTAAATACAAATGATTATCTAAATATAGATGATAATCTAAATACAAACGATAATTTAAATATAGATGAGGGGGGTTGCTTTAGAATAAGGCAGATTCCTATAAATGGGCAAATGGAGTTTAGTGGTTATGGGATATGATATGATGCGTTGTTTTTTTACTTGTTATTTGTTATTTGTTATTTTTATAGTTATCATTGATTTATTTTTTTGCTATTTTATAGATATAAGGTAGTTATGGGATTATATTGAAAAGAAAAATAAATAAAATAAATACCTAAACTATATAAAAAATTAACTAGGTGGTAAAGAGGAAACGTCAACTAAATCATCAGAATTTTTTTGATCGTTATTTACAGATTTATTAGCAGAAGAATTGTTTGATCTAGCTATAGCCATCATACCAGAACGAGCAGCTTCTAGAATTCCAAAAGGTTCCAAAAGGGCAACCAAAGCACTTACACGATCTGGCTTAGCAGATAATTCTACAACACAAGAATTTTCAGAAATATCTACAATTTTTCCACCAAACTGTGCAGATAATTGAGTAATATATTGAAGATGTTCATGTTTTAATCTAAGAGCTTGTGAAGGTGCCATTTTAGCTAAATGAAATGATTCAGTATGTTCATCTTTATTATCAGAATTTTTTATATTTGTATCAGAATTTTTATTTGTATTATTTGTTGAAGAATTTGTACTTACTTGTTGATTTGCAAGACTTCTATGATGAGCTAAAAGTTCTTCAAAATATTCAGGACCTAAAAGGGAAACACGAGCTAAAAGTAATTCTCTTTGAATTATTGGAATATTTGTATAATTCAAAACAGCCCAAACAGGTACAAGATCTTCTAGTTGTCTCCTTGCTTGTTCAATTACACCATCTTGACCTTTCAATACTATTGTCATTCTTGAAAGGTCATGAACCTCGGTATTGCAAACTACTAAGGAGTCAATATTAAACCCTCTTCCAGCAAGAATTCCGGAAACTCTTGACAAAACCCCGGGTTCATTTTGTACTAAACAATTAAAAACATGGGATTTATCCTGATTATTTTCACCAGTATTATTTAATAATGGAGTCTCATATAAAATTGATGATACTGCTGATTCAGGTGACCATGAAGATGTATTTATTATTGGTAATGGTGGTTTGGTTTTTATTCTATTTATTTGCTTATAAGCGAGAGCCGAGATTGATGAGTATTTTCTATTAGCAACGGGAGTTTTTATAGCCGTAGACACGTTAATAAACTTGTCCTTAGCCGTACCCGCACTTTTATTAGTGATTGATCTCCCCAAGTATTTAGTAAATTTCTGCATGGTGTACAATTAATATAGTATAATATAATATAATATAATATAATATAATATAATATAATATAATATAATGTAATGTAGTAAAATATATAATAAAAAGAATATAATATACAGTATCCTCTGCCTAAGTGCACGCTGTCTAAGTGCAAACCAAATTGGTCTACCGATTCTTTTCCCATACTAAACTGCAATAATGCGCAGTGCACAGAAAAATATGTAAATGTGCACTTAAATAATGCCGGGTAATTACAGTTTCTGGAAATATTTTTGTAACTAATTCGTAAAGTATATTGTAATACATAATAATACTTTTTTGGAAAAAAAAAAAAAAAACAGCAATTTTACGTTGGTTTTCTGGATTGGAATCCATTTCCACTTTAATTTGTCTGGAACGTTTTAACATTCCATCAGTTAAAGTGTGAATTCCAGAATGCTTCTTGTTGAATTCTGCATCAGAGTATTCACAAATGTATGAGACGGTCTCTGCAAACTTAGAAGCTATTTCCTTTCTATAGATAAATGAGGAGTTAGGATTAGTTAACTTTTCATTTTCATTTTTATTTTTATTTTTATTTTTATTTTCATTTTCCTCTTCACTTTCGCTTTCGGAAAAATCACTCATTCCAATAGCGATATCAATTAGATCATGATCAGTAAAAGTAGACTGACCATGACTAATAATTTCCAGTGAAATCAATTCATTTGCAGGGAATGGACCTTAAATAGAATACCTCATTGTAAATTCGTTGATTACTTGTTAAAGCTTTTCATAAATAGTAGTATTTTGACTTATTTAGATTTATATATTATTGTATAATGTTTAAAAAGAAAGTAAAAAAATAAGAAAAGCATATTGGTTACTATTTACTATGTGTTGCGTAATTGATTACTACGCGATTTGCGTCGATGATACCTATGAACTCTTGTTCTCACGTGAAATGTGTATTTTAAATTAAAAAAGATATATAAAAAAAACCTGTCCAATAATAGATTATATTAACTATCTATTTATATACTGCAAAAGAAACCCAAAAATAGGTCAAGAAGCTACATAAATGAAACATAAAAAGATGAAACATATTCTAATAAAAGTAAATAAAGAGGTTAAAAATAATAGTAACAATAAACAAAGAAAGAAGCAATAATAAATAGATAGCAAACAATTAAACATTACAACATTAATAATAATAAAGAAAAACTACGATGGAAAAATAAAATCAAATAAAATACTAGTAGGGTAAAAAATCTAATAAAGAACAATCTGCCTGGCTGCACACTCTCTTTAAGTGCAGTTAGACAGAAGATATTGTATTATAATTTAGAAATACAGCTTCAAATAATAATGCCTATAAATGTTTATTCATAAGCTTCCACTTGACGACGTTCTTTGTCGGACGGCCCAAAAAAAAAAAAAAAAAAAAAAAAAAA
>JAJMCY010000555.1:0-10034 GCA_030565755.1 Ascobotryozyma cognata | reverse complement strand
TATAATATTTTACGCTTCACACTATTTTCTGCAAATGTTGTACTTGAGTAAGTAGTACGTAATATATTATATTATATTATATTATATTATATTATATTATATTATATTATATTATATTATATTATATTATATTATATTATATTATATTATTATTATTATTATTATTATGTTTTTATGTTTTTATTCTTCTAATCTAGTTGCAACGTTAATTGCCATAGCAACATTGTTTATTAAAATCCATTTTATCTTCATAGGAAAAAGCGGCGAATATTACTTTTCATTTTTCATTTTTCATTTTTCATTTTTCATTTTTCATTTTCATTTTCATTTTCATTTTCATTTTCATTTTGTTTTTGTTTTTGTTTTTGTTTTTGTTTTTGTTTTACACGGTGACAACGAAAACCGAAAATTTCAGTCTTTTTTTTTTCTTTTCTTTTTAACATACTAGTTGTTTATATAAAATCACCATAACAACCAAAGTTTATTTTTATTGGGACAACATATAAACAAAACAATAAAAAAGATACTGGTATAAAATATAAAGGAATAGTAACATATGACGTAATACATATAATATATAATATATAATATATAATAAATAATAAATAATAAATAATAAATAATAAATAAAAACACTAACCCTATTTTATATTACAGATACTAGTGATTAGATAACAAAATACATATTATTACATAATACCAACTTCATTATCTCATATTCGTTTATGATTAGAACTAAAAAAAAAAGTTTAACTTAATCTTTTTATCTTTATCTTTAGATCCAGATATAACTTATTTATATTTACTTTAATAGAAATTTATTCTGTTAGAGTTATCTTTATAAATTTATAAAAAGTTTTACTGATATTTCGTATTTACGTATTTACTTATCTAGTTTTATTCTAAACTGTTTATTTGAATGGCAACTATACTTCCTGGTCGTGCTTTAGGTTTCTTAGGTATTTCCTTTTTCTTTTACAGCTTAAGCTTTGTATAGTATGATTATTGTTTCTAACATGAGTTTTGGCTATAAATGTGCATATTTGTGCATATTTGTGTATAAATGTGTATAAATGTATATAAATGTATATAAATGTATATAAATGTATATAAATATATGCATAATATATACATAATATATGCATAATATATCTTACATACAATCAATTAAAGTACTTGGCTCTTCACTACATTTAATTTTATCTACTTTGTTGCAATCTCCAAAATTATATTCGCCTCTGGAAATATCTTGCGATGATGAAAATGTATTTGGTTCTTGGATACTTTTAGATTTACATGGTATGGGACTTCGTTTATATTTTGAACCATATGAACAAAGACTTCGCTTAATTGAGTGTTATAAATGGGGACGTTTTACTATGAAGTACAGAGCTTCTGAAATAGGGTATGTTTTTTTAATACCTATTGTTCACTTATGTGATATAATATATGATTAATATATATATATATATATATATATATATATATATTACATTAATCTATTTCTTACTAACTGCTTTTATAGAAAAAACTCGGCCCCTTCTTTCAGAAGCTTGTATTCAAAAGTTTTTGGGTATTACATATTTATGCTTTAATCTAATCACATTGCATATTTTATTTTTCTAACTTCAATAGTCCTACATATGCCGGTGTTTATTTAACATCAAAAAAGGCTTATATGCTTTCTTATCCGGTATGATATTAACCTCCGTCATTTTGTTTTTTATTCTTTATGCATACAAATATATATATATATATATATATATATATATATATACATATTTTTTATTTTTTATTGAATACTAATTATTTTTGCTTTTCTTTTCTTTTTCATACCACAGGGAGTGTCCTTTGAATTTCCTTTAAAATCCGAAGAAAACAAATCTTATGATGAATATATTTCATTATTATCCCACAAAGATGCAAAACCTTGTTCTGGAATGTTAATATTTAGAGGAAATAACTGGACTGAAGCACAATTGTATTTAATGAAAAGAAATAAACTCAGCTCTTTATTCGAAACTGATAATTTGACATCTTCTAAGAAACGTGCAACTTATCTTTACCAAAATAATAGATCAACTTCAGAAATTGATTATATCACAATTTTAAATAACAGAAAATTAGAATTAAATATAATGCATCCTAATTTAAAAGAAAATCAAATTTTTGAAATTATTTTAAATCACACTTCTATGCAAGATGTTATTATGAAAATAGGCTCTCCTTCGGATATATATACCAAAAGAGATTCCTGTATATCAATACATGGACTACGAGAGGGAACCTTCGAGAATGAAGGGGCGGAAACTACTTTAGGCGGTGAGTATATATGAAGCAATTTAATTGTTTAACTTAGACTATTTTTCTAATATTATTTTCTTTAGAAATGCAAGGTATATTTTATAATTATTATTCTTTAGGTTTAGATATACTTTTCGATATACATACTTTTAAAGTTAGTAAAGTTCTTTTACATGGAAATTTACCTGGGACCTTTCTTTTTCATAGATATCAACGTTGCAGATGGATAATACCAGAATATAAAGTTGATTCTGAAACTGATTTTGAAATTATACAAAATGAAATGGGAGAATCTCAATTTACAGGTCCTATGCTACTAAACAAAGGCTTAGACAGTCCAAGTAGTAGTGTTGAATTTTTAGACAAAGAAGAATTGGAAGAAAATATTTCCTTTGGATGGGGGAACTCAGGTATGTTATTTATATTATATTATTATTATTTGATTATATATTTAATCTAGTTTCATGCTTGCTTACAATTTATTAATTTTAGAACTTTATGGATTTCCTGGGTATATATTCGAAGTCAGTTGTGGTAGATATGTGTCTTGTCTCACTATCTATTGAAGAATTTTTTTCCTTTTTGATCTTCATTTTGTGTTTTATTTTATTCTATATTATTTTTTATTGTATATCTTTTTATGGCTATTTTTTTAAAAAATTTTTTTCTCATGTTATTATGTTATATTAATGGCGTTTATATATGTTTCTTTTTACAAGGTTCTACATTGTTCTGTGTTGTTTTGCTTATTTATTGGGGGGGTTTTATCACTAGTTTTCTACGTTTTTTTAGTCTTAATAACAATATTCATTTTTATTCTATATTGTATGCACAATCAATATCTGAATATTTTAAATATTACATTTAAAGACAAAATTTTAATTTTAATTATAATCTGCATTATATTCAATTTATTGATTTCATTTTTTTTTAAAAATATATATATATATATATATAACAATACCTCGCCAAGTTCACCTGAAACTCTTCCACTAAGGGTTTGTACCGTGCATTTAACAAGGGGGTTTTCTGTATGCGTATGTATATATATATATATATATATATATTGTGCATATAATATTCTATTCATACTATAGAAATAGAAATATATGCTCACATTTTAAAAGGCAGAGTAGTATATCCCTGATCACTTTGTGACTTATTACATAATATAATTTACCCTGTTTTTTTTTTTTTTTTTTTTTTTTTAAACTGCGCAAAATAAAAATATATTCCCATAGTAAATTTTTTTTAATTAAACCCCAATTGGGAATATACTAAACAAAGCGCGGCTGGTAAATTTGATAAATATTTTTTTTTTTTTTTATGGGGGGTTTGTTTTTTATAAAAAAATGTATTAAAATATAAAAAAATATAAAAAAATATAAAAATATAGAGGAAAAATATTAAAAAGATACATTTACATAGAAGTACAGAAAATTCGCTTTATTAATTAATTAATTTTTTTATTTTTTTATTTATATTATTATTATTATTATTTATTATTATTTTTTTATTTATTTATTTATTTATTTATTTATTTATTTATTTATTTATTTATTTATTTATTTATTTATTTATTTATTTATTTATTTATTTATTTATTTATTTATTTATTTATTTATTTATTTATTTATTTATTTATATTATTATTATTTATTTATTTATTATTATTTATTATTATTTATTATCATTTGTTATTATTTAAGGAACAGATATCATTTATTTATTTAACTTATTATTATTTATTATTACTTACTACTTATTACTTATTACTTATTTCTTAATTTTTTTTAACTTATAGCAGGTCTATAGTTTAATTTAATTAGTTTAATAAATTTAATAAAGTCAATAAGTATAGATAATGATTAGTTTTATAAGTAATTTTTGGCCATCATCTCCTAAAAACGATAATTATATCACTAATTCAGTATCTGAAGAGCCATTTCCTAATATAATTACTAGTTCATCTTTAGATTTACCTTCGGACTTACCTTCAGACTTACCTTCAGACTTACCTTCTGATTTACCCTCGGACTTACCCTCGGACTTACCCTTAGACTCACTCTCAGACTTACTCTCAGTTTCGTCCTCAGATTCATCTTTAAGTTCACCTTTAGACTCCCCTTTAGACTCTCCTTTAGATTCACTTTCAGATTCAAAGTCCAATTCAAATTTAGACTCGAAATTATATAAAAACAAATCAAATCAACCAATTACCCAGATTGTTAAAAAAGTCAATTTTGTATTAGATTCTTCTCAAGAAATAATGCGAAAAAAATCTCCTTTTCCTAATAATTCTAATTTAAATGGACAAGGGGAAAAAAATGAGAAACTTCCTAAAAAATCTATTCTAAAAAATTCAAGTTTGAACTCTTCTAACTCAAATTCAAATTCAAATCAAAAAAATCGGTTTAATGATCAATTATTAAAAAATAATACACAAAAACAAAATATATTTTCAAATGAAAATCAATCTTCGATTTCTATTTCCCCTTCAAAATATTTAGCTTTATATGCATCTTTTTCTGACGATGATAATTTTACACAATCTATTATTAATAGTTCCCCAGAACAAATAAAATTACTCGTTACAAAACATATTAGAACTTTATTTATAAATAAAACTGAACTTGATTTAAAAACAAGATTAAGTGAATACAATAAAGTGTTTCTTCTTTTTCAAAAATTCGGTAATATATCTGTTAATATTTTAATTGAAAATAATGAAAATGTTTTGAATGTTATTTATGACGATGTTTCAAAGGGGTTAATTCCTGATGATTTGGTTCTTAATATTAGAGTTGCTGTGTCTGCTTTAAAGTTTTTAATTTATCTATTATGTTCACGAACGTTTACTTCACAATTAAAATCGTTTAAGTTGAAAAATTTAATAGACCATTCACTTTATGTATTATCTTTAAAGGATGCATCAAAAATGTTAATTTCTTCTCATTTACAATTGCTGTCTTGCTCAATCATTTATAAATTTCTTCCCAATGAAATTGCTATTAAAGTTTTAACTGTTTTGCGAAATCTTGATTCTCATAACTCTGGGGCTCTTGAATATTCTAGATTTTCTGCTTATAAATCTCTTATAATAACTTCTCCCTCGATTTGTTCTCAAAATATTGATATTTGGATGGATAAGGTTCTCATTAGTTTAATTGACTCGAATTCGAAAGCACGTGAAGGTGCAATGCTTGTTGCTCGTACTTGTGTGGATAATGCTTTTTTTCAAAAAGAACTTTCACGATACGTTTTATCTTTTTTGGAATTGCAAAGTCCAAAATCTTTTTATAAACCAGACCAATCGTCAAATATTTTCGGATTTTCATCTAATGTTATTACCTCTTGTAAAAATAAATCTTCCAATTCAAATTCAAAGGAAGATTTAGTTTTGGATCCCAAATTGACAAAAGAAGATATTTCAAATCTTAACTCACCTACTCATACAGATTCAAAGGAAGTTCAAGTTAATTCTAAAATTATTGATATATATTTAACAAATTTGTCCAATTTAATAAACAATGGTCAGGGAGAACAGGCAATGATAATTTGGAGTTTAATTACCAGAGTTCTTTGTTGCTGGAAAAGTAAAAATGGGCTAAAATTAGAAAACTGGCCCTACTTTAATGATTGGATTAATATATTTCATCAAACAATCATATTTCCTGATGTTCAAATACAATCTAGTGCGATCACAGCTTGGAAATCTATTGTTTATTCGGTCACAGGAGTACCATTTAATAAATCGAATATTACTAGAATGATTTCTCTTCTTCTTGAACCATTTAAATACAAGTCTCTTGCTAAAGAAGCGTTATGCTCTCTTTATTTATCAATATTGCATTCTTGTCTTTTAAATGCTATTTTATCACCTCCAAACGAATATCTAGAAATCATCTCGAGCATATGGGATTTGTGTATCACTCCAATACTATGTTCGGATTTTATTGATACAGGAAGAACTCGTACAAAGGCATTTAGTATTATAGCCTGCCTTCTTGATTATAACTCTTCATCTGCTAAAATTAGTTCTCCAGATTTAGTTTTAGGTAATATTTCCTGTGATAGGCTACCTGCTGTTTCTATTAAGTGGATTAGAACACATACCCGTAAAATTCTTGAAACTTTTTCTAAACTAGTTGCACTAGAATTTTCAAATCTTAAAGGTAAATTAAACTCTTCATCATTTGCATCCTCTTGGAAAAACTTTCTTAATGTGATTAAAACTTCAACTTTGCGCGAGGTAGTTGTATCAAATGACACAAATGAAGCTTCTACGTCAATTTTGGAATTTTTAAATAAAGTTTTTTTGAATAGTAATAATTTTACTTTAGAAGATCAACATTGGATTATAATGTCGGTAATAAATCACTTTGAAAGCGCATCATTTTTTGAGAGAGAAATGGTTTCAACTAATCTTTTAGCCATTTATAATTCAAATCTCGCTTCTTCTAATGAATACGCTTCTACTAAGAAATTCAGTCTAGCTATTTATTTTTGGAGATTTTATATAGACCGATTAGTTTATATAATTAAATCAAACTGCCAAAAAGTAGAAAGTGTTTCATTTTATATGTCTATATATTTGAAGACTTGTATGTCATCAATAAGATCGAAAGCTCAGCATCTTTTCATGATTCAAGTATTAGATTCTCTTTTAATAATTCCTTCAACTGAAACTAAAGCGGCATATATTGCATGGACAATGATTGTTAATTCTGCAAATTTGTTAAATAGAAAAAATGTCAAGCCATATAATGCTTCTGAAACTAATATGTTGGTTGATAAAATTTCACAAGAAGGATCACTTGAAGTAGATTATATGTCTTTAATAAATTTTCCTATTCGAAAACATATAATTGTTCAGGACACTGCTCTTTATAGTAATTTAATTATTAAGTATACAAAAAGTGATTGTTGTCATATAAAAACAGATGAAGTGATTGAATACTTATCTGAATTGACTATTAAAAATAGTTGTTCCTATGAAGAAGTGCTTAATTTAGTTGTTTCATTTACAAGAGTATTAAAAGATTGCAACAATTTAGAGAGCAAAAGCCAAAATGAAAATATTTCTGGCGTTTTTGATAATGGTAATGGTATGAGTCAGGGTGCAAATTTTTTACTTCATAGTTTGGAAAGCTCTCCTTGCTATCGTAAACTTATTCTGGATTCTCTTTATTCTGTGTTTGAAAACAGTAAATTTAGTTCTGAATATGATAATGGATTTCTTAATATACTTAACTTTATTATTCAAAATAACAAAGATGTGATTGTATATTTACTTTGTTATTTATTAAATAGAAATGGTATACATGGGAATTCGAATAAGGAGAAGGAAAAAAGAAAGGAAAAAAACAAAAATCATTCTATTTATAATGAGAAGGATTGTTTGATTGTTATTGAAATTTTGAAGTATGTTAAAATTGCTGTAGGAGAGACTGAATGTGATAATTCTTTTATTGATGTACTTAGGATGTTGTATGGTTGTGGATTCCCGAATATACATAAACAAGTTATTGAGTTTTATGGCAACAAGGATTTGTCGAATTTACTGGAAGAGGAGAATAAAAAAAGCGAGGAGCAAGAAACAAATACGAACAAAAATACTAGGAAGAAGGTAAATGTTGATGAGGTAAGTGAGCCAGTAACTCCAAGGAGATCTAATAGAATAAGAAATAACAATCAATCTAATTCTAATAAGGTGCCAACACCTTCTTTACGCAGTAGAAAGAGAAATATTGAAGAGACTAGTCCAGAAACAGTCGATACAGAATATGAAGCAAGGCTGATGCATTCTTTAGAGAAACGACGTAAGAAATATATCAAAAGAAACGCTGAGAATGAAAATGAAAAGAAGAATGAAAAAAAGAATGAAAAGAAAAAAGTAAATGAGAATGAACATGAACATGAAAATGAACATGAACATGAAAATGAACATGAACATGAAAATGAACATGAAAATAAATATAAAAATGATAATAGAAATGAAAATAAAAATGAAAACAAAAACGAAAATGAAAATAATGAAAATTCTTCAGCAAAGGAATTACATAATTGTAATTTATCAAAAACTTCAGAATCGCATATGAATAAAGATATTCGAAGTATGACACCTCCATTGTCGAGCGATATTTCAGATTCTGAAAATATTGTAGTCCCAAAGATAATATCAAAAAGGTATCAGAGTAAATCTATAAAGAAAGCAAAAGAGTTACAAAATATAATTGAAGAAGAAATAGGTGAAAAACAGTCAGTTCAATCATTATTTGAACTTGAAGATATTTTAATTTCGTCACTTGAAAAAGTGCGTAAAATTCATCGAAAAGTTAGGAATCAGACTTGATTAATATAGATGTGTATGTTATTAATGAGTTTCGAACGATTGTATGATATAGTTTTTTTTTTTTTTTTTTTTTGCATTTTCTACATTTTTCTACAATGTTTTTTACCTAAAGTTGTACAAATTTTAGTATATTATTACATCAGATAAGATATTATATTATATTATATTATATTATATTATATTATATTATATTATATTATATCATATTATATTAATTACATTGATAAATTAGGCAATAAGTGATTGTGATCTTAATAAACCAACTAAGATTTCACAACCAGCACTTACACCATCAACTATTTTAATATTTGGACCTACAGCATCTCTGACACATTTATCCAAACCAGTCATTCCAGCACATCCAAGACAAATAACTTTTGCACCTCTTGAAACAGCTTCTTTTGCAGCCTTTCCAATTTTTTTTTTAACAAAATCAGGGTCAGCATCATGTAATTCTAATACACCTAAACCAGTTGTTATTGTACCAGCATAAAACATTACATCAGCATTTGTACCTAAAAATGAATGTACAGCATCATCTAAAAGTTTTTCCCAAATATCAGCAGTTGTAACAATTGCAAATTTACCAATTCCAAAAGTTAAACTATGCAAAACTGAAGCTTGAAAGATTCCTAATACTGGTTTTTCATTATTATTTATATGCTCTTTAAGAGCATGTACTAAAGGATGATCAGAGTAACATGCTACTAGAAATGCATCATATTTATGAATAATTTTAATTATTTCTGGTAAGCATTCATTACAAGAAGTTATTTCTGTTGTATAACTATCAATTTCTTTAGGACTTGAAGAAGGAGCTGTGAAAAAATCATAAGTGAAACCTTTTGGGGGTTGGATTAAGGATTTAAGAGTGTCCGAAATGGATTTTGATGAATTGGGGTTTATTATGAGTATGGCTTTATTTTGCATTTTGTTTGTATATTTTGTTTATTGTCTGTTTATTATCTGTTTATTTATGTATATTTATTTATTATTTATTTATTATTTATTTATTATTTATTTATTATTTATTTATTATTTATTTATTATTTATTTATTATTTATTTATTATTTATTTATATTGTGTATTTAATTAGATTAACAACTTGTGATAGTGATAAATACCGTTTATTAGTAAGATGTGATAAAAAAAACGGATACTATCTTGTTATATTAAATAAATAAGATAAACAATAAAAAATAAACTATAAGTAACAAATAAACTATAAAAAACAAATTATAAGTAACAAATAAAATTAAAAACTAATACTAATACTAATACTAATGCTAATACTAATACTAATGCTAACTACTGATAATTAAATAATTATATATGTAAAAAGAAATAATTTTATTAAACTAAGGCTTTTTTTTT
>JAJMCY010000554.1:0-10045 GCA_030565755.1 Ascobotryozyma cognata | reverse complement strand
CCCCCCCCCTTTCTAATTTATTGTTATTTTTTCTTTTCTTTTCTTTTCTTTTCTTTTAAAAAAATACTTACTTAAATTACCTTTTTTAAAAAAAATTTACTGAGTATCGAACTAAATTATTTAAATTTTATTTTTAAAAAAATTAAGCTTTTAACATAAAGAATTCTAATTAGATTAAAAAACTAACTTAATTTATATCAAATCAAATCAAATCCAATTAAACTAGACTAAAATGGTTTCATTCAGTCGTTTCTTCTTATCCTCTAATGGAAAAACCGATTCTACGGTAGAAAATAAATTTACATATTTGAATGATTTTAATTCAACTTTAATTCCAGAATATGACTTATTCTTCTGGGGGTCATTAAATAAATTAACTCCTTCATGGTCAACTTCATTTGTTTTTTATACACCAAACAAAAAAAGCAATAAAAAAGAAGCCAAAAAAGAAGCCAAAAAAGCCAAAAAAGAGACCAAAAAAGAGACTAAAAAAGAGACTAAAAAAGAGACCAAAAAAGACGTCAAAAAGAACTTCTTTTGTAAAAAGGCTTTTAACGCAAAATTAAACGAAAAACCCGCATCTGTGCCTGTAACTGATAATCACGAAGAATTAAAACAAGAAATACCAAAGAAAGGTTGCATTGTTAAAAAATCCGAATCAACAGGTGAAGTATATTTGTCTTTTTCTTCACTTGAAAAACAATATAAAATACCTTTCCACGAAATATTTGGCTTGAAGAATAAAAAGAAGCAAAGAGAAGTATATGCAAATCATCATAATGCCTTGATTTCTAATGAACCTTTCCCATATCCAAAAGAAAATAGAGTCATACGTGAAAGGGTTGACTCTTATTATCAATCACCATATTCAAAGACTGACAGTGTCGATGACGATAAAATTTTTGTAAAGTCAGGATATTCGCTTGAGAAAATACCTTTGAGATCATGTCTTAAGAATAAAAATAAATCATCACATGATAATAATAATAATAATAATAAAACTGTTTTCTTTAAAGAATTTTTAAAGTATACTGAGTTTTATCAAACGGAAGCGTCAAACTGTTTAAGCCCTGAGGATAAGGAAAAGGTGAATTTCGTGGAAATTTATAGTGAAGAAGCATTTAAATACATGCAAGTTGTTTGCTGATTAATAATTTTATCAGTTTATTATCATCTTTATTATCGTCTCTATTATCATCTTTATTATAATACTTATATCATGTTTATTATCATGTTTATTATCATACATTTTATCATTTTTATTATCATTATTATCACCTTTATTATCATGCTTTTTACCATGTTTATTATAGTTATTTTTTTTTTTCTATTTTGTTGATGTTTTGTCTGTATTGGTGTTTGTTTTTGTTTTTGTTTTTATTTTAAGGTAACTATAATATTTATATTCTACCGATGTATATTAATTTGGAAATTGGTGAAATTATCCTTATATTAGAGAGACTACATAGATTAATAAAATTTGTTTTATGTTATGATTTTTTTTCTAAAACTCCTAAAAAACATAACTTTTTTTTTTTTAAACAAAAAAAAAACAGGAAAAGCTAAATTAACTATGATTTAAATTTACAGTTTTCTTACTTTATATACTCGAAAGTATATTTATTATTTTTACAATTAAAGAAGTTTATGATAATCTGCATATAAAGTTGTTCTTTTTACTTATATATATATATATATATATATATATATATTTAAGTTGATCTCTTTGTTTATTAAAGGATCTTTGATTGTGTTTTTTTGGCATTTTGACGTTTTGGATTTGTGTAATATACTGAGAGTACTCCAATTAGTATTGTGGCAATTATTTAGAAAGAAGCTACAATAACAAGTTCAATAATAATAATTTTATTTCGTATTATAATAATGTATTTATTATTTGGATGATGAAATTAACATCATATATTTTTGCCATGATAAATATGTATATTTAATGTGAGATTATCAATTTGAAGATTTTGGATATCTTAAAAAGGTTTAATATGTTTAACGAAAGACATAATTAATACATATGAATACTGGTTTGTTTATTTATTATGGAATTGACTTTTGTATCCAAAAGGCTAACTACTAATATTTTTACAAAGTAAGCTATATACTTATTTACAGCTATTCGTTCATTTGTTGTTTATTTTGTGTTTACAACTACTTTTTTGTATGTGTATTTAATATTTTTATAATTAATCTTTATAATATATTAAACTATTATAATAAATTTTATCAAAAGTGTATAAGTTTAATATATTTTCCATTTACAGCTAACTTCTTGTTTAATTTTTATTTCTAATTCGTATCTTAAATTCTGTTTTTACCACTTAAGTCTTTTTTTTTTTGGGGTAAAAAAAATTGTTGCTATACAAAAGTATTTTTACTTGTATTAGATGTATTTTCATTTTATATGTGATTAAATGATTTTTCTACAGTTTATATAATCTAGATTAACTAATACATAATATTTTTTTTCGTAAATTTATTAATAAAAATAAATATAATTTAATTTATACTTTTAAATATGTTTTTTTTTTAAAAAAAAAAAAAAAAAAAAAAAACAAGAACAATTGATTTGTTAAAATAATAATATTAACTTTTTATTCTATAATACTTTTACTTCACTTTAAAAATCACAATAAAAACCCGTAAAAAATACACATGCAATTATATATACATAATTATATAAATAAAAGTATAATAGCTTAAAATCTAAAAATATTTCATTGCACTCGAGACACTTTGACAAATATTTATCTTTGATTCTATATAAAACTATGGGGCTTTGTAAAACACCATACCGTATTACGATATATTACAATAAAATACTTTCCAACATTTGTAATTTTAAACTTCTAAATTAGTTTTTATTATAAAATAAATAAAAAAATTCATATAAATAAAAAAAATAATTTAACACTACAATTAGATATTTTACTTAAATAAAAGTATTGTATATTACACTACACTCTGTTACTCTATTACTTTAAAAAAGCTCTGCTCAATATATTCGATTAATTATATATATTTACGGTTGTCTAACAAATAAAAAAATTACCATAGAAACATCATATAATGATCACTGGGGTTAGAATTAGCCAGATTTTTTTTTTTTTTTTTTTTTTAAGAATTAACGATAGTAAATTAAAAAATTATATTTTTTGAAGTTAAATAATTTAAATTATAAAAACATTTTTTTAAGAATGGCTATTCTTATTGTGTCATTGTAAGTGTAGTTTAAAATTATGTTTATTATGTTTATTATTTTTTTTTTTTTTTTTTTTTTGGCTTTATTTATTTATTACAGGTTTACTAACTTTATAAGATCCTTACCTCATACAATATCTTTTAATGTGGATAAAAAACAATTAGACGCCGAAGAAGCTAAATCTCTTGCCGGATCAGAGAACTCAAGTTATGAAGGACCTTCAATATTAACTTCTAATTTATCATTCAGACATAAAGAAACGAGTCCTGCACCTACTTCAAATTCATTAATACAATCATTAGTTGCTTCTACAACAACTTCTAGAGATTTAACTCCAAATTATTCACCTCCTCATCCTGGTTCAATATCTTCTCCATTATATGAGGCAGAGGATATTTTTTTCCCTTCAAGTAATCAAAATAATAGTAAAAAACCACTTTCTAAGCTTTCTTCTTATACTGAATTAAGATCGGAAGCATTTGGTATTCCTAAAAAAAATAAATATTTACAACCAAGATCAAAAGCTGAAGAACCACCAACTAGTAAAAATGTTGTTCGTTTAGAAAGACATAAAAATCCTACTAAATCGTCTGCTGTTGCTATAAAAATTGAACCAATTCCTAAATCTGCTCGTTCTACAATTATTGAAGAACTTCAAAAAGATTTATCTGGAATTTCTCTTTCAAATAAACATTTTTCAAGAAATTCATCAAATGATATAGGTAGCTTATTTTCTAATGCATCTTGGTCTATTGTTAAAAATAATAAAGGTAACGGTGGTTTAAGAAAAGCTATAAATAGAGCTATTGAAGATTATGCCATAAAGGATGTTAAGTGGATTGGAACTTTTGGTATGCCATCAGATAGTCTTAATGAGACAACAACAGAAGCAATTGTAAATTCTCTTAAAATAAATCATAATGAAATAGCTGTTGTAGTTAGTGACACCACATTTGATGGTGCATATAAACATTTTTGTAAACAAATTTTATGGCCGACTCTTCATTATCAAATACCTGATAATCCTAAATCAAAAGCTTACGAAGATCATTCATGGATACATTATTATAACTTAAATAATCATTTTGCAAAAGTAATTTATGAAAATTATAAACCTGGTGATACAATCTGGATTCATGATTATCATCTTTTTCTCGTTCCTGCAATGGTGAGAAAATTACTTCCAAATGCAAAAATTGGATTTTTTCATCATGTTGCTTTCCCTTCTAGTGAAGTATTCAGATGTCTCCCAAGCAGGTCTCAATTACTAAGTGGAATTCTTGGTGCAGATTATATAGGATTTCAAACACCAGAATATGTAATGCATTTCCTTCAAACATGTAATAGACTTTTATGTGTTGAAGTACGAGAGGATGGTATTCGTTTAGATGATAAATTTATAACTGTGGATTCAAATCCTATCGGAATTGATACAAAAGAGCTTGAGATACAGTTAAATAATGAAGAAGTATTTAAGTGGAGGGATCTATTAAGAAAAAGATGGGATGGTAAATATATAATTGCAGCAAGAGATAAATTGGATTATATTCGAGGGATTCGTCAAAAATTATTGGGTTATGAAGCATTTTTAATCGCTCATCCTGAATGGATATCGAAAGCAGTTTTAATTCAAATTGGTCTCTCAGATGCTTCTAGTTTCGATATTGAGGCTGAAATATCGGAAATATGTGACCGGATTAATTCACTGAACCCAGATTTATCTTCCCATAGCCCTGTAGTATTCCTTAGACAAGATATTGATTTTGAACAATATCTTGCCTTAATCGCTGAAGCAAATGTTTTTGCTGTTACATGCTTAAGAGAAGGTATGAATTTGACATGCCATGAATATATCTTTGCACAACAAGAAAACAAAGGTCCTTTAATTTTATCTGAATTTACTGGTAGTGCATCTGTGCTTGGTGATAACTGCTTGCTAGTGAACCCATGGTACACTGAGCAAGTTGCCAACGCATTTGAAACGGCTTTAACAATGCCAGAATCAAAGAAAGAGGCAAATTATAGTAAATTATATAACTTCATTACAACTCATACTTGCAAGGAATGGGTTACTCAAAACCTTTCTTTATTAGATAAAGCATGGTCTAATGCAAGGCTTCGAGCGGCGACAAATATTCCAATGTTAAAATTAGACTTTGTACGCCAACGCTTTTTTGGAATAACATCCTCAGAATATCGATTTATAACATTAGACTATGGTGGTACGCTTGTTCCATGGGGACATGGAAAGACATCGCTTTATTCTAATCCTGCAAGAGCAACAGAAATTGTTAGGAACATTATAATATCTGATCCTCGCAATGTGGTTTATGTTACAACTTCATTAATGGCTCATGAAATTGATAGAATATTTAAACGAGTACCTAAAGTAGGATTAATAGCGGAAAATGGGTGCTTTTTGAGGCCATTTAATTCAGAAATATGGATTAATTTAACTGAAAACTCCGAGTATTCGTGGATGGATTCTGTAAATGTTGTATTACGAAGTATGTCTGAACGTCTTCCTGGGTCTTATGTGATTGCTAAAAGTTGTTCATTAGTTTTTCATATAGAAGAAGCTGAAGATCAAGGTAGAGCTGCAACAGTTGCTGGTGAGTGTATTAATCATGTTAATGAACAATACAGTGGAATGGGTGTACATGCTATTATGAGTGATGGAGCTATATTAGTAGAAAGAACGGATCATGATAAGTCAAAAGCACTTGAAATTGCATGGAAGTTTGCATGTCATTCTCAATATCTTAATTCACATCATTCCTATCATCATTCGGCTGGATTTACAGTTGATAATACTATAGATCCCGGTTCTTCATTTGTAAATTTTAGTTCTGTTGAAGTGGATGAATCGAATAAAAATCCTAAAAGTCCTGCTTTTATTTTAGCAGTAGGAGATGCTGAAGATGATGAGTGTGTATTTGAATGGGCAAATAAATTAGAAAAGCAAGTTCAGACTGTAATAACTGCTACAGTAGTTCAACATTCTACTTCTGCTAGAGTATCATTAAATGGAATTTCTGGGCTTTTGCAAACATTAAGTAATTTATCCAAGACCGACAGGCCATTCACTGAAGTATAAAAGATGTATTAGCAATATGTGATTTAGAATTTATGATGTTTGATTTTCCATATTTATACAGATAGATATAGAATTACAACTATATTTTTCTTTTTCTATTTAAGAAATGCATCTTCTTAGTCACATAGCATTTTAATACATTTTTTTATTATAATTGGCATTTTTTTTAATTATGACTGACTAACTGAACTAAATATAAATATATTCAATGATATTATCTTTAAAACGAAGATTATTTTTTTATAATTTTATATATACAATGTAAATATTTATACGCAACATAACAAAATTTGTTTAGATAAATGAAAAATAAATAAAATTTCACAGTATTTGCATATAAATAATATATATTATATGATATAATACATATTAAATAGAACCGATTTTTCAGTATCGTTCTAATAAGAAAGTTTAATAGTACCAGATATGGTGATTATAGTAAGTCTTATTAAATTAGTTAAAAAGTATTACGTAAAATACTTTATATAGTAATATGTGTGAAATGACTATGATAATTTGAATAATTACATAGGAAATTTATTTACATTATAAATCAAGATTTAATAGAATATTTATTATCTATGGTAATTTGTTTTTTGTAAAAAGTTAATTTATTTAATTATTGATTACGTATAATGAGAATTACTACGGGTTTATTTTCAAACGAGATAGCACGTAGCAAAGTAAATGGTCGTTTATATTAATTTATTTATTAATTTATTTATTTTAAATTAATTATGTTGATATATTAATTAAAAATACTGTAAATGAAGTTTTTTTTTTCTTTTAAATCATCATAACTAAAATAGGATTTACAGTAAAAGGATAAAATATAAATGAAAGTTTATTATTAATAATCTAATAAAGTGAAATAGAATGAGATTTAAATAATAACACTTGAAAAAGGAAATTAATATCCGAAATGTGTGATAGAAGTACATGGAATATATAAAATATATTTAATATTTAATAAAGAAACAAAGAATAAACGTCAATTGGTAATTCATCATGATAAATCATCGCAAGAATGTAAACTGTTTAAGAATTAATAATATTAATATAAAAATTTAAGTCTAGATTAAATCTTATTAATACAATATAAAGTAATGAATTTAATATAATTAATTAATTATTTGATCCCGTAATCGAGTTTTTAATTTCACAAATTCAATCACATATTCTATATTTGAAATCAACTACGTATATCGGTAAATATATGTACTTTTATTAACACGTTTATGTGTTTATTCCGAGTGGAATATCACAGAATAAACTAATTTGTAATAAAATGTGATAATTTATAATTACCAAGGAATAAAATTTATATATATATAATGACAAATATTTTACTATAAATACAGGGAACATTTCCAATTATTTTTTTTTTTTTTTTTCTTTGTTTTACAAACAAATTTAATATACTTTCTATATATATAAATTTTATATATATAAACACAAAATTCAAACTACAATCATTTTCAATAAATAATTTAATATAATTTTTAACATTTTATATAAATTAACTCGATACTGAAATTATAAATCAATTTATTATTAATTTTTATCTTTTTTTAATTCAATGTGCAATTATTCCTGTTCCAGAAAATCAAATGGTTGTAATTCATACAATAATTCCGCTCCTAAAACTAATTCTTACGGGTGTCCAAAATCTTCTTGTGCATCGACTGAAAGAAATCGGAGTAAGGGATGTGGTGTCAATGATAATTTGTCATTAAATTCTACTACAAATTCTACAAATTCTACGAATGATACAACTACTAAAGATTCTAAATCTTTAAAGGATATCGACTCTTTCGAAAATCAAGAGATTTCTGGCGATGTTTCTTCAAATGATTCAAATTCAACTGCAAATTCTGGTTCTACTTCACAATTGAAACCTATGGAAACCAAAGCACCTGCTAAAAAAATTAAAGAAAAACAAGTTTCTTATGCTTAGTGTTTCTAATATTGTCTCACTGTTGTCAATCTTTTGAATATTTTTGAATATTACTTTTAATATTCTTATTTTTTAAATAATCCACACCTTAGTGTGCTTTTCATTCATATCTCTCTTTTTTTTTTCTGTCTTTTTGCTTGTCTTTTTTTCTAATGATTTAATATCATTATCCACTCTTTTGTAACTGCAACATAACAATCTCTAATAAAATTTCACTCTTTATCAATTTTAAGTAAATTTGTAATTATAAATAAATCAATTTAAATAAATATGTAAATAGTTTCAAATACAAATATATATATTATATAAATGTATATAATTTGATTAAAAAATAAAATATAAAGCAATAAAATAAATAAAGCAAAAACTAAGAAACTGAGATAAATGGAAACTCACTCCAATAAACAAGACAAATTAATAAAAAAAAAAACAATAAAATAAAATAAATATAATATATAAATATATAAATATAAATATAAATATATATATATATATATAAATAAATAGATAAATAAATAAATAAATAAATAAATAAATAAATAAATAAATAAATATATATAAATATATATATATATAAAATAGATAGTAATGTGATAAAAATCACATCAATGGGTAGACACTATCATGAGGCGGGATTAGATAAAAAGAAAAAGAAAAAGAAAAAAAAAAAGAAAAGAAAAGGAAAAAGAACAAAGATATAAATATACTATATTACCCAAATTATTATTAATAAATTAATAACTTATTTCTTAATCGCTTATTCAGCATGTGTATGAGTTTCAGCTTCTACAGGAATTGGTTCAGCAGTAGATTCTGGAGCAGCATTTGTAGAAGATGTAACTGCAGCACTTGGATTAGAAGAATCTTCTATTTCCTTTTTAGATGACTTTTCTTCAGAAGGCTCCTTTTCAGTAGCAGCAGTAGAAGCAGCAGCAGCAGCAGAAGAATTTTCCTCTAAATCTGAAGTCCACAAAGTGAGATTATCTCTAAGAAGTTGCATAATAAGAGTTGAATCTCTATAGGATTCTTCAGATAAAGAATCGAGTTCAGCAATAGCATCATCAAAAGCTTGTTTTGCGAGATGACAAGCACGATCAGGTGAATTCAAAATTTCATAATAAAATACAGAGAAATTAAGAGCAAGTCCAAGTCTAATTGGATGAGTTGGTGAAAGTTCAGTTTGTGCAACATCAGTTGCTGATTTATAAGCTTCATGTGAAGCAGTTGCAGCATCCTTTCGTTTTTCACCAGAAGTAAATTCAGCCAAGTAACGATAGTAATCACCTTTCATCTTCCAATAAAATACTTTAGATTCTCCAGATTCTGCATTAGAAATTAAAGAATCAGATAAAAGTGAAAGAATATCTTTGCAAATATCTTCAAGTTCACTTTCAATTTTAGAACGGTAATTTCGAATCATTTTTAAATGACTTTCTGTTGATGAGCTTCGTGATTCTTCTTTTTGTTCAATCGACGAAATAATTCTCCAGCTTGCACGGCGTGTTCCAATTAAATTTTTGTATGCTACAGAAAGGAGATTACGTTCATCCACGGACAATTCAGTCGATGCCTGAATGTTAGTATATATTAATGAAGGTTTAAAATAGATATGTAACTATAAAAGAAAACACAATTAAACAACTCACCTTGACAACATCCTATAAATTATTTCTCATAAGAGATTTGATCAGTATATTGTATAATAATATAAATGATATTAAATAATATGATATAATATAAAAATAATAATATAAATAATAAATAAATAAATAAATAA
>JAJMCY010000553.1:0-10043 GCA_030565755.1 Ascobotryozyma cognata | reverse complement strand
TAAGAAACTTCAAGAAAGTATTTTAAAAAGAGAAAAAGAAAAGCGAAAATATAACTTACCTAAAAGTGTTAGGGGACCATCTAGCTCACAATTTGATATGTAGTTGTTTTTAAAGTTTTATAAAATTAATAAATTGCTTTATTATGTGTATATAAAAAATAATAAAAAGAATAGTAAATAGTATACAAAATACAAAATACAAAATACAAAATACAAAAAGAAAAAGAAAAAGAAAAAGTAAGGACGTGAATGAGGCTTCGAAAACAGGGTAAATTTAGATATGTGTTGCGAAGTAATATATATCGGTAGTTTATTGTAATACGATTACTATAATAAAAGAACACTGGGTTGTATTACCCCTGAAGACTACGTACTTAACTACAACTATATATACTGAAAATTTTCATGTAACCCTAATCATATGGTGTAACATATGCACCATTCTGCAGTTTACTATACGTTGTCTTGTCTTGGTTGCTAAGCAACCTCAACAATATGGCAAAATGTTCGTGGGGCGCTACTACCATGATAACGGTAGTCATGACACGAATGCGCGGTGGCAAAATTCTTTGTGAAACTACCTTCTTGTAGTCCCCAGGCCTCTCCGTTTCTCCCATTGGTGTTTTAAGAGCAGATATCATATCCATTTTGTAAGACCGGTTTGATTCTCTGCACCCCTTCTTAAGTAATTCCCAGATTTCATATGGGGTCTTGCACCGGCGGACACATGACTTAAATTTTTTACCTAGTGCGCCCCTAACAATTACCATTGCTGCGGCGTTAGTCTTTTCCCATACACTAGCATCAATATAAGACGGTCTTGTTGCATTTGAGACCACAAATTCAATTTCCATAAACTTCAATGCTTCTTTTAGTTCAAATTCCCATGTTTCGAATTCCTTAGGATGTTCAAGAGGCATAATACGAGACAAGATCTCACGAACGGGAATAATGGTGTCTTGTCTACCAAAAAAGGCCGAGGCCCGAGAAGCAGGAGCTACCTGTGAGGGCATGGACATTCCCACTCTCTCATCCGAACCGTTGGGACCCGTCATAGTATTAATGACCGTTTCAGATGCGCCCGCATCGCTACCATGTTGGACATTAGAGACTTGAGGCGTAGGGTTTGTATTTGATTCTGTGTTGTTGGAGATTCTAGTTCTTGGTGCCATTGTAAATATATTTATTGAAGATAGTGTAATGTATATTATGTGTATTATGTGTATAAATAAAATAAATAAAATATATATATATATTTAAGTAAATCGTAAAATATAATTGTATTAATTACTATTCAAGTGAGGAACTTGATGTCTATTTATATACAAAATATATATAGTTAAAATATATAAAGTAAAAGTAAATCAGTAGATAAGAGATAAGTATATTATGCAATGCATAGTATATGTCTCCTTAATGCAGATCCATGCACATAGATTCATTCAGATTATGCACTGTATGTTGATGCATATGCATGTACTGAAGGTTCATGCATATTGATAAATATACATTAATAGGTTAGCATTACTTGTGTATGGTAGTGGTTACTATAGAGATACTTTAAGTTCTCTATTTCCAACAAATTGAATTACTAAAAGTATTATTTATATAGTGTATAAACTTTGTTTTTTTTTCTATACACTGAATTTTCAAGATTTTATTGTTTTATTTACACAGACAATATGTAATATCTTTGTTAAGTTATCATGTATTATTTAAATAAATAAAATAATTTGTATTTGTATATTATACTAATAAACAAAATATTGTTGGATATTTATATTAAACAAAAAATATCTAATTTAATACTACACGTATATTATACCCAAAACACGTTTTCCTTTTCTGATACGGCAATTGTTAATTTCTTCTCTCTGTTGATCACACTCGGCTTTTAACAGATTAATGGTGGTTTTGTCCTTAATTGTGTTGTTCCTGCGAGACGAATGGATCGCAGGTATTTTTCAGTTTCTGCCGCTTGAATGTTGACGAGCAAAAGAGAAAAGATCACTGCATATTATATCAGTTTCTGCTTCATTAATTGGAGAACTTGGAATTTCAATATCTGGAGAACTATCATCAAAAGTATTTTCGTCGGATGAAGTAGTATTAGAAATAAAATCTAGCTTACTGTATATCTCCCCACTACTAAACAGACACAAACCAGCACTTCGAAAACCTGATAAAATCGTTTCGACTTTTAAAGCTCTGTTACGCGCATGAAAATAATATTGTAGAAATTCGTGCTGTCTAATTTAAATAAAGCTTAAATTAGCATGTTGATTAACTTGCTCTCCATAGTATCTTTTTAACGGTCCAAACACAGCTAAATCAAGCGGTGGAAGCTTATGACTTGTATGTGCCGGAAGAATCAATAATATAATATTATTCAATAGACAAAATATTTTTTTATCTTCATTAAGATGCGTAAAATGGCCGTCAAAAACTAAGACTCTAGTTCCATTACTAGCCTTTTCCATTGTTTCTAGATTGAAGACTTCTTTGATTCAAGAATTAAATAATTCAGAGGTTATTCATCCAGTCTCTGATGCTTTTATCATCCATTTCGTCACATTTACTTTTTCTGGATCTGGGAAAATGCTCCGGTACAAGTGTTTTGATTTAAAATAACTAATGGGTTTAAGAACGTACCATCAGTACATATGCATTCGACTGCTATTACATTTTCATTTATTATAGAAGATGCGGAAACAGGGGCTGTATCTTGGGAGTATACCACCTTTCTTTTGTAATTTGTAATACCTGAGAATCCAGTCTCATCTACGTTATATATATTTGAAGCATCTACATTGTTTACTGCTAATACTTTATATACTTAATCAACCCAGGTTTAAATGTTTCCGTGTTACAAGCTTGTATTCTTTTTATGTCTCTAGTGTCAAATTTTCCAATTTTAAGGGAGTATACTTCTACAAATCTTTTTGCCCATTTTATACTTAGAACCTGTACAGGAGGAAGCATTACAGGACCTTCGCTTCCTCACTACCAACCTAAAATGGCATCTAGTACTGATGTTAGCTCATATAAAAAATTTTCTAATCATCGGTGCTATGACGACAACACCGAAAAAAAGACTCTCTACACCGATGTCAGAGCGGTGCTCATGGCAAGTGAGACTTGACAAAAATGCTAACCAGGCCTAGGGTTGGGAAACAGGGTACGGATATAGGGTATAAACTACGCTTAGGGTTAGTAAATTGGAAATAAAAGTATCCAAATCATATTACCAAGTGGTTAGGGGAATATACAAAAAAGAAATAAAGTTCAGGGTTTGAAGAAACTTGTTGAAAATTAAAAAAACATTTATACGCACTGGAATTCTTATTACATGGTAATATCTCGTAGGACTACTTCTGCTTACACAATATATTATGAGCATAAAATAATTTGTAATTACACAGTAATCAAATCAGTTAAATGGTTTTATTTATACGTAATTACAACAATATTAAAGATTTTTTGCTTTAACTTTTACAAAAGAACTCTACGATGAGATTCAAACTACGGAAATTTACAAAATACATAAGGTTATACGACTACACTACTGAATGGTAATTTAAATGAAAACGCAAGTTAGCATTATAGTACATGTAAATTATGTGGTAGAAAAATTTAGAGAAAAAGAAAGAATATTTATATAAATTACTTGTATTGTTGAGAGCTAGTAACAAATGGATTTATTACCCATATTCCAGAGTTCATGTCATGCTCCCAAGGCTTGACTTTATCATTTATTGAACTAACATTTAAGCCGCATTGTGATGAGCAATAGTTTAAACGTTTACTAATTGTTTAACTTCCATTATATTTTTCTCCAATGACCCAGATAAGAATTCTATTACCTTACCATAACGAAAAACAATATTTGTTATTTCGAAACTTGAACATAATATTATCGTAGCTCCATCTCGTTTAATAATTTCCTTAATCAAATCAATTTTTTTTCCATTTTCAATGACAAAGAAATTTCCTTTTTTTGGTTTATGGATTTCACTTCTTGTATTACTCTTTTTTAGCCGAAGCTCATCTGCTAACCCTAATACACCTGGACCAGCCTGAACAAGATTTATTTTGCCGTTTGTTTCCCATGGGAAAAATCCACCGTCCAAAAGAAATTCAATTCCAAAATTGAGCGGAACTTTTTTTGCAATGTCGTTTGATATAGCTAAAAAGTTGGTATTTTTTATTTGATTTTTTAGAATAATATTTGAAGCTTCATTTCGTTCCGTATTAAAATTTAATATTGTCCCGTGACGACGCACCCACATGGAGATGTGGAACAAAAGATGGGGCTTAATGTTTTTATTTAATATACTAGGCGACCAATTATTAATTGTTGCAATAGTAATTTATATTTGATTATTTACCTTTCCTTCCCAAATTTCGTAGTTTTCAATTTTTTTTAGATACAAAAGTTTAGATAGAAAAGCCAACTCTGTAAACCCGTTCGCTGCCTCTTCAAATTGATTATAATAAATAAAAGGTGCAATCGAAAGAAATATATATATTTATAATTTTATATTATTAAATATAATTTTTTTTTGTTGTTTATTTTTTTCTGAATCTTATCAATTAAATGAAAATATAAAATATATTTAAGAGAAAAAATACTATTGATTTTATGTTAAGTGAAATTTATTTATTATATATATATTTATACTTTTATATTTTTAAATATAAATTTTAGAAAAAAAAAAAAGAAAAAAAGAAAAAAAGCGTAAACAATACTGCTATTTGTATTCACAAAGAATCATTTTTAAATTAAAGAGTTTTAATAAAACCCACTTATTAATATGCCCTGAATGTATTTAAAACAAAATACTTATTATTAATTGAATATATGAGTGTATAATGTGGGTCATAAGACGTAATACGGTTGGATTATATAATCAAGGAATAATGCATATTAATTAAATAAATGCATAAATTGCGTTACACTATAAATTAATATTTAAATAAATAAAAGGAAAGATAAAACGGGTTCTAAAATATAATTATTAAACTTAGCTAAAAAAATTACTGAATAATTAAATTAAGCCCCACTAGCAATTAGTTAAATGGGACATTACGTAATGGAACAATGTATTTTTGAAACAAATAAACATCAAATTTATGTGACACTAAATAAAATTATTCAAATAAGCAAGAAAAAGAAAAAGGGATCAGATAAATAATTATTAAAATATGTATCAAATAGTTTTAAAGACACAAAGCGGAAACTTTTATCCATTAATATAGTCTCCATATTACATAATATATTATTACTATTTTTGAAGCAACATAAGTCCCCCAATTCATGTGACTGTAAATACTAATTATTCATTAAATGAAAGTCAAAATATTATGTATGTACATAATTATTATTAATTAAGATATGCTATAATATATTTTTACAAATTAAAGTTAAATTAATAGTTTATGTAAATTTGAAATAATAAAATGATAATTACATATATAAATATCGGTATTGTGAAAAAATGTAATATGTAGTATCAACAATGGAAAAGCATTTTTTTTCTGATTTACCAACTAGTGAAGCAGATAGAAAATTCCCATCATCTCCTCCACATTATGCACAAAATATTGAAGATCGTATTTTATGTGGATGTAGTGAAAAAATGATAAATAAATCTGTTTTACAATTTCCAAACGTATCTCGGTTAATTATTGAAAAATTAACAAAGTATGCAAAAAAAATATTTTATTACGAAGCTAATGAAAAAATGGATGTAGAAAAAAAAAAGAGCACATGTTAAATGAAAAAGAATATTCACGTATTAATAAATTGTTGTGTTATGCATATTATCGTAAAGATACCCTAAAAATTATCCGCTCAAGGATGAATAATCCTTTATGCTTTAAGCATCATTTAAGTGAGCAGGAATTAATGGTAAGTCAATAAAGGATTTAGGGTTTTTTGCTAACATAGTTTTACAGGATATTCTTATAGATTTTTACACGCTTTTTATTTCCAGCTTACGTTAATAAATTAAAATTAAATAAAGCAATAAGTAAAAACACATTATTTGGACTGGTTGCACTCTTGAGAAAAGGAAGAGATTTTGCTTTGGAAGATGAGAATGTGACAACATTTTGGACAAAAATAGATGATTATATTGGATTATACGCTACATTACAAGATAATGAAAAAAAGAATATATAAAAGTAGTTTTAAAAGAAGATAAAGAAAAATATATTCAAATAGACTAATATAAAATATAATTTTTTTTACATATAAAGAATAAATATTTTAATAGAAATTATTTACTTAGACAAATAAATACACTTTTTTGTAGATTATGACGAAACTAACTTATATAATAATTATAAAAGAACTGTATTGATAGGGTTTCCCCTTTTTAATATACTTCCCAAACAAACACAAATATGTATCTCTACTTCCATGAGAAAATACAGTAGGAAAACCTACGTCCAAGACAAATTGATATATAGAACCCTAAGAGTGGTTTATTATCATACATTTGCTCTTTCTTTCCTAGTTGATTTTTGTTTTTCTCTATGGTTGCTATACAATACGACCCTTTACCCTAATATCGGTGCAGCCGTAGCTAACATCGCCCTAGCATCGATGTTATGCAAAATTTGGTTTGCTAGTGCTTCTAAAGCTTTTGTTTCATTACTTTTTCTATTTTTTATTATTATACAAGCCAAGCTTTGGATAGTAGAGAGTGTAGAAGCACTAGAGTAGGACTCAAGTCGTTTAATGGCAATATACAGAGATTTCTCTTCAGACTTAAATATACTCATTTGCTTATAATGGCTGTCACGTCTATTTTGGCGACCTTTTATCCTGTAACGCAATGTAGATTTTGCTACGCTGTATTTCATAGCCAATCCACGTATACTTGAATGCTGTGTGTTATTATATTTATTTAGAGCATCATTTAATTTTATTTCATTTACCATCTTTACGGTTAATATTATTAGATATTTTACTATAAAATATTATACACGTTTAAAACTTTATAATACATTTAATGATATCTAATTTATTAGACTAATCTATGATTAATTTACCCATGTAACATATTTTATACCCTAACCCCCTATGGTTAAGTCCTCTTCCGGTACATGGGTACCTACGGTATAATAATAAAAAGTCATTACTTATATTAATATGGAATTAAACAAAGGAATACATCCTAATTGTGCGTATTAACTGACACTTATTTAAAGAAAGACCGCTGAAGACAGCTAATATTGGAAAAGACAGTCTTTTTCCCTAGCTTTAGGAAGATTTTTATGCGTAAACTCCAAATCCGATTGCCACCGGTAACATAACGTTTTTCTATTTTTTTTTATTTTCTTTCCATTTTAATTTATATTTAGAGATTAAATATTATGTAAAAAGTAAATGAAAATACAATTACACACAAAACGTAAAACGTAAAACTGCCATGATTAACCAGTTATAAAATTATTTATATAACACAAAAAAATTAAGCAAATATATATTTATTATAAATTAAAATTATTAAGAAAGATTGAATTAGGTATAAGTACAAAATATGGCAATATCACATTGTTTTATAATATGTGAGCCATCTAAGTTGAATTTTATTGGACTATACCCGCCGAATAACTTTCAAAGCTGCACTAATAAATAAATAAGTAAATACATAGTGCATTACTCTAGAACTTAGACAGCTACGAATAAAAAAATTTTAATACAAACTTGGCATACGTAAAGACTTTTATAAAACAACAAAAAAAACCCAGATTTATGTAAAGTATTATATAATTTTCCACTACACCTGTAAATGACAAAGACTATTTTGTCAAATTTTTGAGACAATTGGTGCCAATAGACCAGAACAATTAAATGTGATCCAAGTGGAAATGAATAATTTTTGGATTTCATAAATCAGCCAACTTTTTCTACCGTAATGAGTTGTAATAAAAAAAAGAATTATGTGGCTCCAATTAAAACTATACGAAGTAATGCATTACAAATATGGCAATATTCAAATTGATGGCAAAAAGCTTCTTCTATGACTTAACGAAATATATTTACTATAAGATTAAAAAATGGAAGAAAAAAAAAAAAAATTATATTAGACAGGTAGAGTTTATACTTTTGCTATTTCCGATTTATACTTTTGTCTAAAAGCTGATATTAGAAACCGTACTTCAAGAACTGCCATGTTTCGTTCCATATGTAGATAGTAACAAAAGGAGCTATCTAAATATATATATATATATGTATATATTAATAGAGTAATTTGGGCGAGGGAGTCATATAATTTGAATAAGTTACTAAGATACTCTGCATTATCATTCAACAAAAAGTTTGTCTTAAGTATTGATTGGCTCAATTATTATGTCATTTCTACTATTAAGAGAAGGCAATGTAAGAAAAGCAGAGTTTGCTGATTTTGACACTTCTTTCAATGGTTTTCATATTGGGGCATTAACTACTGGTTTTAAATAACTAGTACTTGTAATTTGCGAGTTCAAACAAATACATCATAAACTGTAGTATTCTACTGTCGCAGGACCTAAGGATTACAAGATTTGTACTGTTAATGCTTTACCATTTTATCTTTTTGATATCATTTATACTTTAGAAAGAACATTGCCGCTTTTTAATATATTTTTTAATAAAGTATGGTTCAATTTGATAATAATCCCAGAGAAAAAAACAATTCAATAAAATAAATGCTTTATGAAACTTATGCAAAGGGAATTAAATTATTGTTTAATGAACCTGGAATAAATTTTGAAAAGTGGACTCACTCAGGAAGAGATAAAAAAACTAGTTATCACAGAACGTCCAGTAGTTACTATGACAACACAAATACAGATACATTACTAACAGGGCTCGTCAAACGCGGTTTACCGCGGTTGAGAAACCTATGTTGCCATATATATATAATTCAGTAAGAAACTTTTTCTTTACTGAATATTATTTTTTGAATAAACTTACTATAATGTAAATAGATGTTAAATAAATAAATATAAATTATATTGTATTGTATTGTAAATAAACTAAATAAATAAATATGTATTGTTAACTTATAATTCGTTTATATATTTTAAAAACATCAACATGCTTATAGTTTTTGGGGCTAGAGAGCATCTTCTTATACCAATGCAATCACAACAAAGGCTGAACAATATTTTAACTGAACAAGAAGAAATAGGCGTACAAAATATTTTGCGTGCTAATAAACAAAATCCAGGAAATTCAGTAGATTTGTACTTCCAGTATTTCAAAATGTCAAATTTACCAATATGTGATATTAATGCAGATGAATTATTCATTTTATTTTTTTCCAACAAAATTGTAGATGAGTTACCAGTAAATTTTGTAAAATTAGAAATTTCTCTATTAGTTGCTGTCGAATTTAAATATTTTTCAAGCTCTTTTTTAATTTCAAAATCATTATTAACATATGGTATAGGTAATGAACCAAGAAGGTAGTTTCACAAAGAATTTTGCCACCGCGCATTCGTGTCATGACTACCGTTATCATGGTAGTAGCGCCCCACGAACTTTTTGCCATATTGTTGAGGTTGCTTAGCAACCAAGACAAGACAACGTATAGTAAACTGCAGAATGGTGCATATGTTACACCATATGATTAGGGTTACATGAAAATTTTCAGTATATATAGTTGTAGTTAAGTACGTAGTCTTCAGGGGTAATACAACCCAGTGTTCTTTTATTATAGTAATCGTATTACAATAAACTACCGATATATATTACTTCGCAACACATATCTAAATTTACCCTGTTTTCGAAGCCTCATTCACGTCCTTACTTTTTCTTTTTCTTTTTCTTTTTGTATTTTGTATTTTGTATTTTGTATTTTGTATACTATTTACTATTCTTTTTATTATTTTTTATATACACATAATAAAGCAATTTATTAATTTTATAAAACTTTAAAAACAACTACATATCAAATTGTGAGCTAGATGGTCCCCTAACACTTTTAGGTAAGTTATATTTTCGCTTTTCTTTTTCTCTTTTTAAAATACTTTCTTGAAGTTTCTTA
>JAJMCY010000552.1:0-10046 GCA_030565755.1 Ascobotryozyma cognata | reverse complement strand
AATAGTTTGAATGTTGGACTTTGATTATTTGTTTAAAAAAAAAAAAAAAAAGATACCATGTATGAATACTATATACGATTATAAATAAGAAAAATGTTAATAATAAAAAAATAATAATAATAAAAATAAATAAAATAAATAAAATAAATAAAAATATAAATAAATAACAAAAACACAAACAAAAACAAAAACAAAAACTCTATGGAGTATATCCCCATCGTAAATTTATCAACTTTCTCTTAATCAAAGGCCTTAAAGTTAAATTAATTACAATTAGACCAAAAAAGACTAGAGCTAATTGAAATTTATTAAAATTCGAAGGGAGAATATCAAAAGGCTGCGAAGGAGTTACTCTTGTGAAGAATAAATCTACTCCGTGTGTGAATATTAAAGAAGTTGATTCAAGATTTGAAGGATAAGTTAAAATCTTTTTAGTACCTAAAATAATTCTGGAATGTGAAAGGAGATTTTCTGAAGGTGTATCGGGAATTAAAGGATCATAAACTATTAAACCTTCTTCGATTTCATCATTTGATAATTTTATCTTTTTATTTGTTCCTGGTGGGGTATCACTTTTTAAATAATCAGTTCTAACAGGTCTACGAGGATCAAGATATACTCTTGGAATTTGTAAAATTTGACCAGAAACATCAGCAGCTATAATATTTTTTGATGTTATACCAAATTTTGTTCGAACTATTTCTATTGCAGAAATGTCCCAGGGGCAAATAAAGGATTGTGAAGCAATAAATGGTGACGGAATATCATGAAAAGCGGATAATTTAAAATTCTTTTTCTCTTCAAAAGATAAAGTTTTGGTAACATTTAAAACACTATATCTTGTATTTGGTTCGTCTGATTCATATAAATCCCAAACAACAATTTTTTCTCCATAAGATGGTAATCTACTCCAATAAGAATAAACTATCCAATTTTCACCAACAACAAGTTTAATACCATTTCCTGATGGTGAAGTATCAATAATGTCTTCCTTCTTATGAGAATGATGTGTTGTTACAAGTACTCTTCCAGAGATTGTGTTTAAGAGTGTTACATAAATTGAAAATGTAATATAATCGAAATAAGCTATTGCAATAATATTTGCATCGATAAATTTATAAAGGACATTTCTATTTCCTAGCACACGACCGATTGAAGCAGTAACATCTAATGGGTTTCTATAACTTATAGTTTTTATTTCAAATTTAGGATTTGGTGTTTCAAATTTCCAAGTTGGAACAAGTTTATCAGATTTTGAAGGAATGTATTCGTATCCTTGAATAGTGCTTATAGAGGTTTGTTTGTTTAGATATGAAATTTCAGGTAAGGATTCTTTATCTCCATAGATAATTTTAATATTGTCATTACAAGTCCAAGCGCAGAGTATTTCGAAGCTATCCTTATTATTATCATCCGTTAAATCACTATTAGTTAAACCGTTGGTTGAAAAATCAAGAATAGAATCTATGTATTCGTTAGTATTTAAATTTATCAACTCTTGGGAATAAATTTCACCAGTGAGTGCTGATACTTTAATCACTGTACCATTCGATCCAATTAGTACAGCAACTGGAGATAAATCAATTTTTTGGGAATTGAAAATATGAGATTCATGAACAATAAACGGACCAAATAAAGTTTTATCGAATATTTTATCGTGTAGATTTAATTTCCAAACTTCTTTGCCAAAGTTTAGACTGTCTAAGGCTATTAAAGATCTCTTTTTTGTTAAAAGAAGAATGAATTTTCTAAATCCAAAAGTATCAGATTCGAATGAAGTTAAATCGTAACTCTCTGGTACATCGTCATTGAAAATATTTTTAATGCTTTTAAAAGTGGTTTGTAGGTAACTGTAGATGTTAAACAAGTCATTCCAATGTCGTCTAACTCTATTTATGTAGGAGCTAATGATGGAGAGTTTTTCTTCTTGAATAAGGAAATGAGCTGTTTCTTCAACTTCTTTGTCGATTAGGTCGACAAAAACTGAGTTTTGAACATCAGCAAAGTATTCTTTGCGCGACCACATTAAGTCCAAATCTAAGTCTGAATCTTCTGTGCATAAAGAAATTAAACCATCTTTGGAGATCATAATTAAATCACCTGAACCTTGAACTGGGTATATAAAGTCTAAATCAAACGGTAAATTTGACTTTGAATCAACTATTTCCTGTTTATAATTATAAATGGCTAGGTTTTTGTTGTTATTCTTTTCATTAGTTGGCTGATCAACAATGTACCCCTCTTTATAAACTACAGAAAGATCAGGCGAGTCCAAAACAAGTTTTCCTAAAGATTTAGAACCATGTAACTGATATATTTGTGACGCATACAGTTTTTCAGGAGTGTAAAAATTAAAAGATACATAAGAATCTGACATTGATATTTGCACATAGTTGACATCATCAATGTTGTCATTATTGTTACCAACTGTTAACTGATGAGGAGAGTTAAAATTCAAAGATGCAAAAAATTTTTGTTCCTTTTTAAAGACGATAATTATGTTATTTTTATTATAACTCTTTCCCAAAATGATTGAATTATCTGAAGAAGGAATTGATTTCAATTTTGCATCTGCTCCAATTTCTGAATAAATAATTTTTTTCCCGTTATTCTTCAAGACAAAAATCGAATTGTCAAACTGTGCGAATCCAACCGATTTACTATTTTCAGTTCCCCAACTATTAATTACTTCTCCAGTTTCAAGATTGACATTATAAATTATTGAGTTTTCCAGTAACACTATTATGGAATTGTCTAAATATTCACCAATTTCAACGATTTTACCGTCGAAATTCACTTCCCAGTTTAGAAAACCATCCGACACAAACCAACAACTCAGTTTAGATGTTTTTTTCAAATTCGCATATTTTCCTTGAACCCCTGAAATGTCAAACGCAGTAACGAGCTTGCCATTACTACTATTACTATTATTATTATTAGCAAAACTCTTTAATGCAAGTAAATTATATTGGGGAAAATGATATCGCCAAATTATTGCTCCAGTTTTGTAATTCAATGTGCTTAGAATATTCGATTCTGTCCACACGGAAATATAATTTATTTTGTCATTTTTATTGGAATTTTCAGCTTGATTTTCAGCTTTTTGGTTAACACTTTCATTTATTTCGTCATATGGTTCAATAAAAGGTTCAATAAATTCCTTTTTAAAAATTCCAATTTGATTCTTTGTCCAATCCTTAACAAACGCCTCTTTTAGTAAAACACAATTGATTGGCGTAAAAAAGAAAAGCAAAAATAAAAGCACAATTGGTTCCTTCATGGGGTTTTTTTTTTTTTTCTTCTTTTTAGGTTTTTTATTATTATATTTTAATTATTTTTTGTGTTTAATTTTCTTTTGGTTGCTTTTTAATTTTATTTATTATTTTTTATTTAATATTTTTTATTTTTTATTTTTTATTTTTCATTTTATTTTATTTTGTATTATATTTATTAAACGACGGCGAAATAAAAGGGAAACCTTACGGAAACTAAGTAGGTACATAGAATAAACGTTTAGGAAAATCTATGGAAACCCTATAGAACCTGTAAATGCAAGAAACCTGTATGTATGATTGATAATTGGTTATATTATTATATATTTAAAAATTCTGCAAATATCTGCAACTGTAATTTATATTTTAACTTTTTACAAATTATTTTAAATACACTATGTTTCAAATAATGAAATAAAACTAAAATTTTGAATAATATTAAATATATATGTATTGTTGTATGTATTTTAAACTAAAAATTATAAACTATTTAACCGTTCGTGTTAACGTATACAGTAGCAATTTAGGAAAAATCCTTTACCATTATTCGCTATTATAGAACAGTAAAATGTAAAAAAATATAAAAGGTAAATATGACTAAATTGTTTCCTAGTTAGTAGCTATAAATTTTTATTTTATTTTATTTATTTATTCATTCATTTATTAATTTATATTATATTACATAAAATGAGTCCTTCGGACTCAGCAGAAAACCGAGGTTTTAATCAATTGTTGCTAAGTATAGCAAAAAAGAAATGTTTTTATTTTTCCTTTATAAATAGTTGGAGGCCAACTCTTTATGCAAAGTAACTGTGACACTATTTATTTTGCTGTCCTATAATGCTTTCATTTTTTCAAAACTTATGTAGATGCATCTTTTAATCGAATATAATAGTTTTTCAATAAATCTGTAAACTCTTTTTTTAATCATGCATATGTGCGTATTTTAATAATCACAATGACAAAATACATATTATATACTTTTTGAAGATTTTGGCTTTTGTTATTAAACATTACATAGGTTGATTTCCATGATCATTATAATATATTAATTGCAAAGCCAATTAGTTTTATGAAAATGATAATCTATCTGTTTAGGATAGTTGGCAGGGAAGTCCAAAAAATCCCCAACAAGCCCATTTATCTTATTTAATTGATGTTAAAACAAAAAATATTAACTTATTAAAAATGTTCACATTCAAAAAAGCTCAGCTAACAATCAATATTATTCCGCAAGCTTTTTATTAACGAATTATAACTGGTTAGATAATTTATCACATTTGAAAATAGCCACATAGGCATTATATACGGAAGAATGAGAATATACAGCCGTTATATTTTGTAGTGTAGGTTACTAAGTGGATAACTAGTATAGATCACATATAATAAGATAGTAATAATCAACGCTAGCAGATAGTAATTACATAGAGGTACACAAATAAGGCCACTTAAATAAACTTATATAAATAGATCTATATATAATTACAAGAGTTTTGAATAAAAGTATAAAAATCTAAAGATGAAAAACAAAAGGTAATAAGAAAATAAAAGTATTTATAGACTTTATATAATCTCCAAGTATCATACTATCTTGTATAAACTATCTCAGCATGCTTTACTATACACATACACTATACACACAGTTAAGACTACAAACCATAAATAAAAATATATACTATAAATAAAAATATATACTATAAATAAAAATATATACTATAAATAAAAATATATACTATAAATAAAACTATAAATAAAACTATAAATAAAACTATATACTATAAATACTTCTGCTGTCTAAGTACGGTTATAATCATATTTCTAAAACATTACACAGCATTAAATTACATTACGTCATGTACGTATTCCATTTGCTCTAACAGACATAGACGGAAGACTAAGAAGATTTACAAGTTATATTATAAAACTATAAAACTATAAAACTATAAAACTATAAAACTATAAAACTATAAAATACTATAAGAAATATTAAGAATAAGAATAAGAAGGATAGTAATTTGAGGTTATGCGTTACTATAACAACGACTAATTTATCATAGCAACCAAGTAATTTACATAGTAATTAAACAATAAAAATAATTATTACTATGTAATTACATTTATTTATTTATTTATTAATTTATTTATTTTTTAATTTATTTATTTTTAATTTGCGTTGTCTTTTAATTAAAGTGTATTTTATCTTATTTTATTTTATTTTTTTATATTTTTGAGTTTTCGAAGCTAAAAATACTGTGAAATTTAGCTAAAATTAAGAAATTTTATATAAAAAAAAATATTTTTTTTTTTTGTTTTTTTAAATAAATATTTCTAATGTAAGTGTTTTTGAATTTTCATCAAATTAAGCTTTTTCTGACATTTTTATGATTTTTTTTTGATTTTTTTTGATTTTTTTTGATTTTTTTTGATTTTTTACAATTGTTTTTAGATCACTTATTTAGAAAAAAGTTCAGATTTCGTGTGTTTTAGTGGGGAAGAAATTAAATCTAGAAAATATAAAAAAAAAAAAAAAAGAATAAATTAAATTAAATTAAATAATTTACTGACATAATATTGAAAATTAATTTCTATTCACGACTTACTGTGTTTCAGTTTTTTTTTTTTTTTTTTTTTTTTTTTTTTTTTTTTTTTTTTTTTTTTTTAACTCGTTTAGCGGGGATTCTGGTTGGTTTTAGTTTCCAAATCGATATTCCCATAGGTTTCCTAAGTTCTATAAAAAGAACAACAATTATTGGTATGGTCCTGTCGTTTAATTATATTGGAAAATAATAACAATAAATACTATCACAATGTCCTTTATTTTCACTTTAAAAGATAAAGCAGTCGCTGCAGGACAGGCTTTGTTTGACCAAAAAGCGGCCCAAAGATCAAGAAATGAACGGTTTAGGGAATCATTTAAATTACCTTCAAATCAACACTTGGTTGCAGAAATTCCAGTTGAAATTGCTTTACAAAATCCAAATTCAACTTCAAATCCTAACGATAGAAATAATAGTGATTATTATTATTTTGAAGGCAATTTATATTTATCAGAAAATTATCTTTTGTTTTCTTCATTGGTTCGTAGAGCTTGTTGGTTTGTTCTACCCTTATGCACAATTAGAAGGGTTGAAAGACTTGCTTCAGAATCATTTTCATTTGTGCTTAGTATTCAATCTATTCATAATGAAAAAATAGTTATTCAATTTATTGGTGTAAAATCTAATGCTGAATTGTTTTGTGATTTTCTTAAAAATAATCTTAAAAAAAATGTTAAGGAAATGAAACATGTTAAAGAATTTCTTCCAACTCTTTATTCTGAATACTTATTATCAGATAAGCGTGATTTAATTCCGGTTGGTGGATTAGGTCAACATTTTAGATATCCAGGTGATGCTAGAAAATTACGTGATAAATCAAAAATGCGTCTTTGGGCTGAATATTTACGTGGTAATGGTAGAAATCTTAATTTAATTAGATTACCAACTTTTTATAAACTGGTTCGTGTTGGTTTACCAAATAGATTACGTGGTGAAATCTGGGAACTTGTTTCAGGGGCAATGTATCTTAGATTATCAAATTTTAATGAGTATTCTATTCTACTTAAACAAGCTGAAGGCCAAAAAACACTTGCAATTGAAGAAATCGAAAAGGATTTAAATCGTTCATTACCAGAATATCCTGCTTATCAATCTGAAGAAGGTATCACTAGACTTAGAAGAGTTCTTACTGCATATTCAATGAGAAATCCAGAAGTTGGTTATTGCCAAGCAATGAATATAGTTGTTGCTGGTTTACTTATTTATATGTCTGAAGAACAAGCCTTTTGGACTTTAGTTGTTCTTTGTGATAAAATGTTACCAGGATATTATTCTAGAACAATGTATGGTGTTTTACTTGATCAACGCGTATTTGAAGCTTTAGTTGAAAAGACAATGCCAATTCTTTGGGAACATCTAGTTAAAACTGACGTTCAATTATCTGTAGTTTCTCTGCCTTGGTTTTTATCACTTTTCATTAATTCAATGCCTCTTGTATTTGCCTTTAGAGTTCTTGATGTATTCTTTATGGAAGGTCCAAGAACTTTATTTCAAATTGCTTTAGCAATTCTTAGAATTAATGGTGAAGAACTTTTAGATGCTGCAGATGATGGCACTTTTATTTCAATTTTAAAAAATTATTTCGTACATTTAGATGATCCTGTTCATCCAGACTCAAAAAATGAAAGAATTCGTTCAGTAACTAAATTTCAAGAATTGATGGTTGTTGCATTTAAAGAATTTAGTGTTATAACTGATGAGACTATAGCAAAATATAGAAATAAGTTTAAAAATAATGTTTTAGAAGGAATTGAATCATTTGCTAAAAGAACACAATTGCGTAATTTAGGAAATACTGGTAGACTTACACCAGATGAACTTTCAATTATTTATGATAGATTTCATCAAGCTATACAAACTTCAAGAATTGGTTATGGCCCTGTAAGATCAACAATGGATTTTCAAGCTTTTATTTATTTTATGTCAGGTATTACTGATTGGGCATCTGATTCACATGATTTTTTAAACAGACTTTTTAAACAATGGATTACTTATAATGATCCGAATGATATAAAGCATGCCATTGCTGCATCACATAATTCTAATTCAGAGAAAAGTACAAATACAAATGAAGATGATATTCCTTTATTATTACAGGAACTTACATTGCAAGCTGTAGTAATGGGAGTTTCTAAATTGAAACAAATTGATATAATGGAGTCTATGGCAAATTTTTTCGATTTATATGATCCAAATAAAACTGGAAAAGTTGAAAGAGAAGGTATTTTACAGATGTCTGAAGGATTATTATTCATAACTAGACATTGGGTTACATTAAAAATAGTTGAATATACACCAGCTCCTAGTAATTCTACATCTTCTAGTCCTTCTAAAGTTACTCCAAGTTCACAAAGTACAAATAGTATAAATAATTCTGAAGATGAAGTCACTTCAGATTCTTTATCAACAAAATCTAAAAGGAATTCAATTGTTGAAAAGGACCAAACTTCAAAGGATCAGACTTCAAAGGATCAAAATTCAAAGGATAAAGATAATGCTAGTATTAAAAGCTCAAAGAGTACAAATAGTACTATTAGTAAACATAATTCTGCTATTTCTTCAAGTACAAATAATACTCCTAGAAAAGATTCTAAAGAAATAAGTCGATCGAGACATGGAACTATAGCTAGGACATACACAACCACAATTATGAATAATCCAGTTGTTGGTTCTAAAGATCAAAGTTTAAATAAGTATATCAATGACTCAAATTCACTTAATAGAGCTATACCTGGCGAATCATATTTATCAGCAGTTTCTGATTTTATTAGAAGAGCATTTGAATATGCAACACCTTCTGAACCCAATGGTGTAAATAATAATAATAATGAGAAAAAAAAAGATAAAGGTAAAGAAAATTTAATTAATTTATCGACTGAATCAGACAAAATAGATTCTATAACAAAAGATCTTAAAGGGGTTGATATTAAAACTAAAGCAAATGCTGCTCTTGATCCAGAGCATCCACTACATATTACACTACCAACATTTAGAATGGTCGTATTAGCTGATGAAACATTAGAAAGGTTTTTCTCATCTGATTTGGCTGCTTCTATAAGATTAACTCCAATCGATAAATCTTCATCAAAGTCTCCCACACTTCGTGATTTACTTGATGTCATTGTATCTCGTGCAGGAATAAGAAATTCACCTTCGAATAATAGTATTGGAAATGGAAATGGAAATTCACAAATCACAGCATCAACAACTATAACTACAACAACATTTACTGCAGATGAAGATGATGATGAAAATACAGTTGGTGATGCTGATAGAGATATTCTTTCTGGTGCTGAAGCTGCTGATATTGGAGTAGGTGGTGATGAAAGTAACAGTGTTGGTCCAAGAACAAGTAGCATTACACAACCTTCTGATTCTTTAAAGGATACACATATTGATAGCAGTACACCAACATTAATAGAGTATGATAGTACTCAATGATTGTTTTATTTTTTTTTTTTTTTTGTTTATTTATTTTTGATTATTTGATTATTTGATTATTTGATTATTATTATTTTTTTATTTCTATAACTTGGCATTGTATTTATTTAAGTTATTTCGAATGGTTTGAGTTTGCTTCAAGTTATTAAGTGTTGTATTACATGTGAATTTATTTATATTTAAATTATTTATGATTATTTCAATAATCCTATTAACTACGTAAATTATTTACTAATATATTGAAATTTCTATTATGAATTCTATTATATACTACTAGTCGTCATATCCCGTTAAGTTAGGATCACGGTTTTTAGGTACTATAGGGGTTAGAGTCAATTAAAAAAAAATAAAATAAACCTAAAAAGCCATTGGAAGTCTAAAAATAAAATGAAAATAAAACAATTGAAAAAATTAAATAGAAATCAGATAAAAAAAGTAAATTTAAATAAATTAAAATTAATCAATGATAACATTAAACAATATGAATAATAACGAAACCTATTGAAAACACAAAAATAAGAAGTAAAGTGAGTAATGAAAATAAATAAATAAATAAATAAATAAATAAATAAATAAATAAATAAATAAATAAATAAATAAATAAATAAATAAATAAATAAATAAATAAATAAATAAATAAATAAATAAATAAATAAATAAATAAATAAATAAATAAATAAATAAATAAATAAATAAATAAATAAATAAATAAATAAATAAATAAATAAATAAATAA
>JAJMCY010000551.1:7500-10031 GCA_030565755.1 Ascobotryozyma cognata | reverse complement strand
ATTTATTATTTATTATTTTTTATTTTATTTTATTTTATTTTATTATTTATTATTTATTATTTAATTTATTAATTTTTTCTTTTATTATTTTATTTTATTTTATTATTTATTATTTTTTATTTAATTTTTAATTTATTTTTTTATTTTATTATTTTATTTTATTTTATTTTATTTTATTATTTTTTATTTAATTTATTAATTTTTTATTTTATTTTATTATTTTATTTTATTTTATTATTTTTTATTTAATTTATTAATTTTTTATTTTACTATTTTATTTTATTTTATTATTTTATTATTTCACTTCTTGGTTACGAGTTTAAACTACTCAAAATGAATTCAACAATGAATTCAAATCTCATTTTGAAATTTGTTCATATTCCGAAAAACAATTTAATAAATTTAAGTATTTTGTGTAATTCGCTACCTTTAAAAAATGTTACATCTTTAAAAAATAATTTACACTTAAAAAACCATTTCTCGACAAGTTGTTTTCTATGGAAAACTACTACAAGGGATCTTCAAAGGGAAAGGATTAATTCGAGCAAACTATCGAACAAACCGAGTTCCAAGTCGAATAAACCGAGTATTAAGTCGAACAAATCATCGATCAAACCGAGCAGTATACCGCAAAACAAACCGACCAAACCGATCAAACCGATCAAACCGATCAAACCGACCACACAGACCACACCGGTCAACGCCAAACAAACCACTGACAATAACATATCAAACACCCCAGAATATCAAAACTCTCCCTCACCGTCACTATGGACTCCACAAGAAACAGAAATGCTCCCTCCTGCAATTAAAAAAGGAGACGAAACTAGATTTTTACCATCCTTCCCATTAAAAAAAGAAACATACCCAACACTAATGCCTAACAGTTTCCCGTCACCAAGAGTTAGTAAAAATTTCTCATTTAGACAACTTGTTCAAACTCTTCGAGATAAAGCTGATGGTGAATATGTTTTACTTTATATGTCTGAACCACATCGTTTATATTATTTAATATTATATTGTATTTCATTTGTAATGCTTGTTTATACTTTAAATATGATTACTTGGGCAGAATCTGAAGCTTTTAAAACAAATATTTATTCCAAATTAGATCATGGAGATAAACCATTTTTAATTGATTTAAAAGAACATTTAACTTATATAGATGGTTTAAATTTCATGAAATCTACATTAATTGTAACTTTTGTTAGTTCAATTGCATTTTCAATCATTTATTTATTTGCAAAAGCTCCAGGTAGATTGGTAAAATCAATCTCATACATATCAAGAGGTCAATTAAAGAATCCATTAATACAATTAGTAATTGAACCACCATTTCCAATACTTTCAAAAAATTCACAAATAATTACAATTCCAATACAAGATATTTCATTAGCAAAAAATACAACTGCTTGGACTGGTGAAGGTTTTTATGGTACTTCTGATAAATCATCCTTTATGATCTTTTTATGGGAAAAAGGTCAATGGTTTCCTTGGATAGTTGATAGAAAAGGTTGGTATTGGGGGGATGGTCGTCTTTGGGATGTATTATTTGGTAAAAAATCAATTACTGAAGCTGAAAGAGGTTTAACTTATGATATGAAATTAAGAATTAAAATTGCACAAATGAAAAAGGAAAAATATGATAACATGCAGGAATTAAAACAAGGGAAAAATTCTTATTTCTGGTGGGTATTTGCTCCTTTTAGAATAATAAAAAAAGATATAATTTGGATCACAAGTAAGATTATTTCAAAGACCAAGTCATTTTCTAAGTCAAAAAAGTCTGACACTAACAAAAATCAAAATAACAATTAACATCAAGTATTTCTAATTATTGTAAATATTAAATTTTATATATATATATATATATATATTTAAAATTTTTTTTTTTTTTTTTTTTTTTTTTTTCATACTATATACGTAAAAACCTGAATACTATCATAATAATTATTTAATCTGGTCTATAAAAGGACGTTTTGAACACCCTCATTTAAATAATACTTAAAACGTTTAATATAAATTTCAGCTTCCTGCTTAGAATCATAAACAACTGGATTTAATGTTAAATCAACTTTAAGTAAATCTGAAGAATCTGGAATTGAATTTGTTTTTAAGTTATTATTTTTTGTCACAGTAACAGTAACAGTATCAGTAGCAGTAGCAGTAGCAGTAGCAGTAGCAGTAGCAGTAACTGCTTTTGGTTTAGAAAGAATATCATAAATATCTTGTGATAAAAAGGTTGAAGTTAATTTTGTAGATGATTGAGATTTTGATTGAATTTTTGGAAAATAAAACTTAACATTAAAAGGCAGTGTTCCAGTAGGTGGAGAAAGAATTTGATCATATAATTTATCATTTTCAGAATTATATTTTTTATATGAATGAGTATATAAATCTTGTAAAGCTAATTTATTAGCTTTATTTATTAATTTTTCTGTCAAGGAATTAGAAACGGCAGAAGTTTCAGAATTAAATAATGAAGAAAGTGATTCAAATAATGATTTAAGGGAAAATAACTCTGAAATAAT
>JAJMCY010000551.1:0-5000 GCA_030565755.1 Ascobotryozyma cognata | reverse complement strand
TTATCAAATTTTATTTTAGCTTTTGAAAAATATAAAAAATGGCTTTTAAAAAAATATAAATCACAAGATTTTATAAATAAAAATTTAGTTTTCGCTCATAATGATACTCAATATGGTAATTTACTTCGAATTAATCCTACACAAGGTTCTCCTTTACTTATACCAAAAAATGAACATAGACGTTTATTAGTAATTGATTTTGAATATTCTGGTTTAAATATGCGTGGTTTTGATATTGCAAATCATTTTTGTGAATGGATGTCAGATTATTACGATCCACAACATCCGGAAGATATTCATCAAGATAAATATCCAACTTTAAAGGAACAAGTAAATTTAGTTACTGCTTATGTTGATCATGGTATAGAATTGGGTACAACTGGTAATCCAGAAAATTATTTAGATGAAATACAAACTATTATTACACAAACTAAAGATTGGCGTATTTCTGTACATGTCTTTTGGTGTATATGGGGGGTGATTCAAACTCCTATTCATGATGAACTTTCTGAACAGGAGGAAAAGGATTTGTTATTAAAGGCTTCTTCATCATATCAAATTTTTAATTCTGATTCGCAAAGTTTGAATGACACTCTTACACATGATTTAAATTCTTTGAATTTATCTGACACTCACGATGCTAGTGTTTTAAGTGATTTGCCAAGGGATGCACATGATAGAACGTTTTCAAATGAGACAGAGGATGAAAACACAAATGATTTTGATTACACTGTGTATTCTTCGCAAAAGGCAGAATTGTTTTGGGCTGATATGATTAAGTTTAATATTATTTCAGAATCTGAATATGATGGTCCTCTTAAGAAGATTGTTTATTAAGTCTACGGTATGGTATTATACATTACACAGATCACATCTAGTTGCATCTAGTTACATCTAGTTACATCTAGGATAAATATTACCACCACAGATACTCAACTTTGCAATTACATTATTCAACATAAAGCTATTCGCATTGCTTGTATTATTTATTATTATTATTATTATTTATTATTATTATTATTATTTATTATTTACTATTATTATTTATTATTATTTATTTTTATTTATTATTATTTACTATTATTATTTATTATTATTTATTTTTATTTATTATTATTTACTATTATTATTTATTACCATTTACTACCATTCATTACCATTTATTACCATTTCTATTATCTATTATTATACATTGCCACTTTGTACTATATTGCTTACAGTTATTTATTATTTACATTAGAATGCTACTAGGTGTATTAGAATATAATGTCTTTATATTTACTATGGTTATAAGATGCATATTTTTTGAATATTTTTTGAATATTTCTAGCAAATGTTCTTTTGTAAAAGAAACAAACAAGTACCTGTTTAAATAAAAAACCCTGAGGCCCTCAACCCTGGTCATAGGTCATGCCCAAAGGGCATGACCTATGATGGGTTTGAACAGGGCGCACCTTGTGTTCAATCACGTGCCTTGTTGTCGCTCGCAATTTCTTCCTAAATAGTATTTATATATTTAAATATTTAACTTTTTTTTTTTTTTTTTTTTTTTTTTTTTTTTTTTTTTTTTTTTTTTTTCTACAGCATTTAAACATTTAAATATTTAAATATTAATAAATAATATTTAAAATATTCTAAAAATTCTAAAAATTCTAAAAATCCTAAAAATCCTAAATATTCTAAATATTCAAAATATTATATAGTATAATTTCCACAGTGAGTTTTGCTCTTTTTGTATACAAATGGGTTAAATGATGTAATTACGAAGATTGCTGACGTTTTTTTTTCTTTTTTTAGCATTATACAGCATTTAAAATAATATTTTAAACTATTTTTTAAATTATTTTAAATTATTTTAAAATATTTTAATAGTTGGCATATTATTTAGTATTTATTTATTGTTTAATTAATGCACTCTTCCACCACATAGCAACAATGAATGAAAAGTTTTTGCCTTTGTTTTTAATAGAAGGAAATAAATTACCAACTTTATTAAGAGTAGGAGAATATGATAGAAAAATAAATATTGGTAGTTTGCATAGATTTAAGGAGGAGAAAAAATCAGATTTTAATATATCTTATTTAAAATGTGATAGTGATACTGAGGATACATTTGTTGATGATTATTTACAAAATGAGTCCTTTTCTTTAATAGATTTGGATAAAAATAAGAAAATTAGTAATAAATTAAATTCAGATTGTTTTAATTTTCAGTTAATTCTTACTCCTTATCCAAAATTATATTATACTGTTGAAGAGGAGAATGTTATTATTGAAGAGGAATGGGAATTAGTAGATAGAATTGAAGAGGTTATAAGTGATGCTAAAATGAATAACGTTGATCCTTTACCTATTCCTTGTTTTAAAGTTGATTTGAATTGTGATAATTTTAAAAATAATCCTTGGTTAATTGGTTCTATTAGTGAGGATGATAATGCAAATAAAAATATGGGTTATATTAAGAATGATAATACAGATAAAAATATGAGTACTGATTTAGATCAAGATAATAATGTTTTTAAAAATAATTATATTCAATTTATTGAAAATTATAAAAAAAAAACTGGTAATTATGATTTTACTAAATCAATGTTACATATTGTAAAAGATTTTTGTAATCAGTTGATTATACAGTCAGCTTCTGCTTATGAAATGGATGATTTGCATGTGATTCACGATGAAAATGGTTCTAATTCTAGTAATTCCAATCCAAGAGGTGGATCTAGTAATCAAATTTCAATTATATCTCAAAGAGATCAAGGGAATAATAATGGTTCTTTGATACATATCCGTAATTTAATTAGTGGAATCACTTCAGACATTTCTGCAGATATCCCATCTTCACAGGATGTTTCTTTAGCTCTTAACGATACTATGTTACAATTTGAGCATCAACTTTGTTATTTTAAGCAAATATCTCCAACTTTAGTTTCTGATATTTACAATGCTTTGTGGAATTTTCAGCATTATGATATTAAAGGCATAACTGAACAACTTAAAAATAAAACAATCGCATATTCGGATTTAATAAGCGAGAAAACATGTACCGTGATTGACGAGTCTATTAAGGTGCTAGGAGCTAGCATTGAATAGATTTTGCGTCTGTTTTTTATTATCAATTCTTTTCGTTATATATATATATTATATATATATATATATATATTATATTTTTTTTTTCTTTTTTTTTGAGACCCTTGATGGTTTATGTTATGATTTACGATTTAAAGGTGCTTGTTATGGTATTCATTTGATTTTTTTACTTTTATTATTATTATGTTATTACTATATTATGTTATTACTATATTATGTTATTACTATATTATGTTATTACTATATTATGTTATTACTATATTATGTTATTATTATATTATACTATTACTATTATTATTTACTTTCATCATCTTACTCGTTTACTCTTACAGTTGTTTACGCACTTATTTTACGCAGTTACTTACTTGGTCATGGATTTAGGGGAGGTTAATTGTATTTATGCATGCATTCAATTTATTTACTCATCTTTACTACCGAAATATTTTTCAATATACAGAATAGTAGAATAATATATATAACTGTACTATAATATATTAACTACATAACTACATAACTACAAAAGCTACATATAAATCGTAGAAAAAACACTCATGTATCAAAATATACCAAAACAAACTAAACTACAATAAAATTGAACTACTTTCTAAATAATACTATCTAAATAATACTATCTAAATAATACTATCTAAATACTACAATTTACAACTACATCTACGTACAAATAACTTTTTATTCCTTAATAAATTCAAAATTTATAACAATGACTTCATAGAATAAAGCGATTTTAAAAAAAAAAAATATTAATAGTAAATATATTACTATAGCAACGGTTATCTCATTGGATACTATTATTTCGTCTCCATAGAAACTACTGTAATCGGTTAAACCGGGTAATTGTTTTTTTTTTTCTTTACCTCCTTATAAAAAGGCACCAATACTGAAAAAATAAAAAAAAACTTTTAAATTCTAAAATTTCTTTAAAAATTACACTTTTTTTTTTAAAAAAATTTATTAGATAATAATTTGAAAACCTTTTTATAGCAATTTATAATTATTTATAGTATTTTACAGTGGATTGTTAGTATTTTGGTATTAATTGCAAATTTACTATATAAATAATCTACTCTATAATGGGTTATTTATCTCACCAAGCAGCTTATGCTTTGATTTATTCTTCTTATGGAGTTTTTTTGTAAGTTTTTTTTTTTTTTTTTTTTTTTTTTTTTTTTTTTTTTTTTTTTTTTTTTTTTTTTTTTTTTTTTTATTATTATATTATTATTATTATTACTATTGTTGTTGTTATGGAGATGGTTGTCATGGAATTTATTATTATTTTAATGTTCGTTTCTATAGGACACGTTTCCATGGTAAATCGTTTCTTTGGTTATATCGATCTACTCTTTTACTAACTATAAGAATTATTGGACTCTTGGCAGCTTGGAAATTATCCAAAAAAAGTCAATATGTGGCTTCTTTAAGATCACAACCTCGTGAGTTTTATTTTATTATTTAGAATATGATTTACATATTAAAAGAGAGATAGTTTTATAATTATTGTCTTTTAGTTTAATTGGTGAGACGAATAAATACTAATCTTTACAGCAATTCCATTGGCGTTTAATTTTATAGCTTCAGGTATGATTTTTGATTAGTTACTACTAACGATAAGGTACTTCCATTACTCTCGTTCTAAATGAGAAATTTAGCTTCACCAATAGTTGATTTTAGTCTATTTTGTTTATTTTAAGCATTAGATAAATTAATTTTTAATCTATTTGTTTATTTTAAGCATTAGATAAATTAATTTTTAATCTATTTGTTTATTTTAAGCATTAGATAAATTAATTTTTAATCTATTTGTTTATTTTAAGCTTTAGATAAATTAATTTTTAATCTATTTGTTTATTTTAAGCATTAGATAAATTAATTTTTAATCTATTTGTTTATTT
>JAJMCY010000550.1:0-10115 GCA_030565755.1 Ascobotryozyma cognata | reverse complement strand
AAATTATTAAATTATTATATTATATTATATTATATATATTATATATATTATTATATTACTTAATATTTAATATTTATTATATTATATTATAATATACTATTAAATTATAAATTATTAATTATAAACAATATCTAAAAATACATGACTATAGCAAAAAAAAAAGAAGAAAATAGTTAAGGATAGTTATCAAAGTTTATTATGTATACAGTTATAGAGACATATAATTAATACACATATACTGCACTTATATAAACACATACACACATACAAAAAAAACCATTGTATATTCTACATAGAAAATAAATTATAAGACATAATATTTTGTAAAGTATAGTTGTATTCTGCAAATATTGTATTAGTTAAACGATGTAAATAAATATTTGCAGTGTAATTTATTGTTGCGTAGGTGTTATTAATATTTATTATTATATATCATATTATATATATACATACATACATACTTACATACTTACATACTTACATACTTACATACTTACTTATAGCATGGAATGGCTAAACAGAGATCAAATGAAACAACTTCAAAACCTAGAAAAACAAATGAAACTATGCGTATATCCTCTACTCAAGGTGAAAAATTCGCAAATAAAAGTGATGGAATAGATGACAGATTAAGAAGAAGTATTGTTGGAGTTGTTCAATATTCTGAATTAAAAAGAATACGTGAAAAATTATGTGAAGAAAAAGAAAAAGAAGATGTTGCAGCAATTTTTGGTTTACTACAATCTGATAATTTAAAAGTTCAAAAAAATATTCAAAATGATTTCCATTTATCTTTAGATAAATTAAACGATATTAATAAAAATAGTAATAGTTTTTCTTCTGATCAAAAAAATTTATTAACTTTAACAAAACAAAATAAAAAAGAAACTTTAAAGAGAAAAAAAATTATTAACCTTAAATTTGAAGAAGAAGATGATGATGATGATGATGATGATGACAAAGATAATAAAGATAAAGATATTTTAACTAAAAATATTAAAAATAAAGACATTTTAACTAAAAATATTAAAAATAAAGACATTTTAACTAAAAATATTAAAAATAAAGACATTTTAACTAAAAATATTAAAAATAAAGACATTTTAACTAAAAATAACAAAAATGATATTTCCAAAAATGAAAAAAATAATATACTAAATAAAGAAACTAAATCAAATGACAAAGAAAATGGAAATGGAAAATCTCGTTCAAATGATTTTGTATTAAAACGTAAACGTGATCCAACTATTGATACTTCTTTTTTAAAACCAGCAAGAACTCCTATAGAAGAATTAAAAGCAAGGGAACAACTTAGATTGGAATTTATTGCTAGACAAAATGATATTAAACGTAGAAAAGTTACTATCCCATTTACTTTTTATGATGGAACTCATATTCCTTATTATGTAAGAGTTTTGTTAGGTGATAAAATTAGAGTAATGCTAGAAAATGCAAAAAATTTGAAAAAGGATATGAAAGGTACTATTAGTGATTTAATGCTCGTTATTCACAATATCATTATTCCTCAACATTATGATTTTTATTATTTTGAAGTTAACAAAATAAAATGTCGATATGGCTTATTGTTTGACTTTGATAATATTAGTTCTCAAGATGTAAGTAATTTATAATTCTTTGGGACATTTATTATTATAATTTTAAAAATATACAATCTATCTAACTTTTCTTTTTAGCCTCGTCAAATTAAAATAGTCCAGCGTGGTTGGTATGAAAGAAATAAACATATATATCCTGCAAACTTATGGTCTGAATTTGATCCTGAAGTTGATGTAAGTTTATTTTCTTTTCTGTTTCTTTTTCTTTTTCTTTTTCTTTTTCTTTTTTTCTATTTTTTTACATATACTAACAATACAAGTATGAAAATCAGATTCTTAAAGACAAACATGGTAGACCTTACTACAAACAGTAAATAACATTAGTATAAAATGTACACCTTACTTCAAACAGTAAATAACATTAGTATAAAATGTACACTTTTTTACAAGTCTCCTATAATAAATAAAAAAAATTGAATAATTTTTACTACAAAATTTCAATTAATGAAAACAAAACAACTGGTTTTTTTATATATATCTTTTTTTAAAAAAAATGAGAAAAAAGTCTTTATAAATCTGTTAAAGATAACTTTAAAGCATATTCTAACTCAGAGTCAAACTTTTCTTCAGGACTAATTCGTAATTTATTTATATCTTTTGTTAAACTAGATCCTTCAAGATAAGGATTAAATGAATCGACAGATTCATTTGCAACCCACTTTTCTTTTTCTCTTGCCTCTTCTAAGGACTTTTGAATAGCTCCCAAAGTATCTTGTTCTTCTTTTTGTCTAAGTAATTCTAAACTATTTTCATTTTCATATAAAGAGCTATTATCATTATTGTCCATACCCGTTTTTCCATCTTGATATTTTTCTTCCTGCGTCGTTTCACTAAGAAACTTTGCATATGCAAGTTGCTCTTCTTCAGTCATGTCATTAAAATCCCCCGAAAGTTTTTCTATTTTATTCAAAATGGCACTTTTAGTTTTTTCTTCATCACTTAACATTCTTAAATCTGAAGAAATTATTTTATTGATAGCGCCTTTACTTAAATTATTAGATGGCTTATTCGAATGAAAAACCATTTGTCTTTTTTTATAAATACCATGTGTCTTTGAATAAATATCTTCACCACTAGTTAATTTTTCTCTAGTCTTTATAGAGTCATCCACAACTGAAATAGATCTTACAATTAAAGGATTTTCATCAACGTGAACTATCTGAGTACAAATTTCAGGCATTTCGCGCCGAGAATGAGCTGGAAAGTGAGGTTCTGTTATTCGCAGTAAACCGCCTGATAGTAAATCCATAATTAAAATTTTACCATCATCCATAAACGTAAGTAAAACTAAAGAATTCATTGAAATCGATTTAATATTAGAATCAGAAAATTTATTTGTGTAAATAACCCGTAAAGGTGTAGGCTTCATATTTTTATTAAAAGCTCTAACATCCCATGTTCTTATTGCACCAGAGCTATGAGCCGTAGCAGCTAATCTAGCATTGAATCCTGGAATATTATCAGTACCATTATAGTATCTATGTTGATTTGGATCAATTGTTGAATAAATAATATCATCGAGCCCAGTTGTATCTTTATCATCAAAAGAATCCGAAAATGTAAAGTAAAAATTATCTGGAGATAAAAGCTTCATTCCAACAAAATATTTTTGAAATATAAATATTATTGACTTTGATGGAGTATCAAAGTATAAATTAATAAGTTTTCCTTTATTTAAAAAATTTGGAGAAACTTGGTCTATTGAAGATTCAGATAAGTTTATTTCTTTAAAAGAATAATCCTTTTGCTTATTAACGATATTTCTATTTAAAATAAATATAGAATTTTCTAAATTTACCACTATTATAAAAGAACACTTTGAGTCACTATGAATATGAGTGATTGGAACATTTTTTTTTAGTTGGTAGTTTTCAATAAGATCACCAGATTTTAAATTCCAGAGATAAACTGTTCCATCTGCAGCACCAGAGACACCATTTACATTTTTTCCTTTGTTACGAGGTTCTTCAGATTTAATTACCCAAATACTTGTAACTGGAGCATTATGATATCTTTCCATGGTTTTATATGTTAAAATACTGTCTTTAAAAGAATAAATTGTTGAAGTTACTGTTCCAGTTTGGAGACCAAAAACAACAGCAAATCTGGAAACATCATAGGAGCTTATTGCAGTTGAGCCATTAGGAGAAGAAAAAATTAAATTTTTTAATCTTCGACCTCTGGAGGGATCAATAATGCAACCAGTACCTTGTCTAACTGAAATACAAGTTAATCTATGAGATGAAAAATCAGGATATACATCACTTATAGGTAATACTGCTTGTTCAGGTTGTGTAATAATAGATCTTTCACCTTTTTTAGTAGACCATGCTTCTAAAAGTCTTGATCTTTTTATAAGTTCATTTCTCCAGATATGAGAACCAATTGGAGAACCAGATATAGGTGTAAAATGAGAAGTAAGAGCAAAATGTTGTAAAAATAAATATTTCCACGCAGGTTCATTATTTACAACTAAATTCCATCTTTTACAAAGTAATGAAGTGTTAAGAACATCTTCAAAATCTAAATTAATTAATATCTGTAAAATTATTTCTTCTGGTAAAAGACTAACGATATTATCGGCATTACTTGGTATACTATAGCCATCTTGAAAATAAAGACTTCTTTTTTCAAATTTTTTTAAACTTGTTAAATTTGAATTTTTATAAGAGGATGAATTATTTTGATGTTTAGAACCGAATTCAGACATAAAATATTATTAATAATAGCTTTAGTAAAAAATTATGCTAGCTAATGAATTAATTGGAATCTAATTATCTTTTAGACTCCTATATACCAGCACTGTTTAAAGTTTTTAATTAATAAATATTTAATTAGTAAATATCTAGATTTGTTTTTCTAACTATAATGCAGAAAAATAATTTTCTAAACTGCTTTATTATTATATAGTAATAATAATAATAATAATAATAATAAATAACAACAGAAAATATAATTTATTTTATAATAATGAATAATTATATTATATTATAATGCAGTTTAATGCACTTAAAGTAAAGTTATAATTTTTCTAATACCAAACAGAGGTTAAATCAATCAATAACCGACTACCGCGTTAATAGCCGCTAATTATTACTATAAAAAAAAAAAAAAAAAAAAAACGTAAAAATTAGAAAAATTGCAATAAAATTTTACAAATTTTAAAGATTTGAAAAACAAAAAAACACTTACAAAATTTCCTATTGTATAATATTTTTTTTTTCCTTTAAAGGATATTTTCAGCCTCTTCATACAATATATATATATATATATATATACACACAATTTTACGAATTAAGATTCTTGAACACGGTTGTAATTATATTTATAATACGTTAACGTACTTGGTTGCCGTAAGGGTTGGTTTTACATAGTAATAATAAGCAAATCACATTGTCACGTGCTTGCGCACGTGACAATGTGCTATATGGGTTTATACAATTGCTTATGTAAGGTTGGTATGTCAGTTTATATCTCCTTTCTATGTACTTCTCTAAATGTTATTTGTAAGTGATAAATAATAAATAAAAATAATAAATATATACATACATTATCGTGTACTTTATGTAAATACTTTTTTGAGATTTCTTACTTCTTCTGTCTTTTTCTTTTCAATATTTTGGCATATTTTGGTATATTTTAGTATATTTTAGCATAAAAAGCTCATTTTCCTACTTTATCTTACCTTAGTATACAGTAGTACAAATTAATTTTAATTTCTACTCTATTGTTTTATTGCTCTTATTATAGCAATATGCATAAAATGTTAATAATTTATGAAACTCTAAATCGTAATCCTATTCGTAATCCCAATGCCAAAATAATATAGTTCATAAATACATATAGTTATACATATAGTTATACATATAACTATATGTATAACTATATGTATAACTATATGTATAACTATATGTATAAGAGTATATATGTATTTGAATATTAAATATGATTTGTAGCAAGAAAAAAAAAATAATTAGTGTCCTGTTAGTTTCTAATATAATAAATCATATATTTGCAATAAGTATAGTAAAATTTGTAACCAGCTATAATGTCTTTTTATTTTAAATTTCCAAATGAGGTTTCACTAGTATGAATTCAAATAATAAGTATTTTAGTATTTAATATTAAAATAGATGGTATTATATATAAAGTGTATTTAATATTAATTGTTAGCTTAAAATTCAACTTCCAATTTCAGCTTTCAATTTCAACTTTTGAATCCATTATTTCTTGTTTGTTATTTTGTAAAATCTTGTCGCAATCATTTATTAATTCGCGTATGTATTCTCTTTCTGGGAATTTGCTTAATATGTCCCGCATATTTTTAACCCCTTCAATAGCATTGCTATCATCTTCCTTGATACTCTTAAGCTTTAATGCTATCCTATTTAGCCATTCAAATAGTGCTATTTCGTTCATTTTATTTTGTAATTTTTTTTCAGAAAATTCAAAAATTGCCATAGAATCATTCGCTTTTCCACTTAATACTGAAATGCGTTCAATTGATGATTCGAGTGATTTCGCAATTGGGATAAGTGGATCAACGTTATATTTCATCTATTTGTTAGATGAGCACATGAGTAGTTATTATATGTGTATGATAGAAATATTAATAAATAAATAATAAATAATAAATAATAAATAATAAATAATAAATAATAAATAATAAATAATAAATAATAAATAATAAATAATAAATAATAAATAATAAATAATAAATAATAAATAATAAATAATAAATAATAAATAATAAATAATAAATAATAAATAATAAATAAAATATAATTCTCACCTGCTTAATCGCCTCTGATGCCTCTATTAAACGATTATAATTGTCATAAATTAGCGTCTTCCGCTCACTATCTAAACCAGATATTTCTGTATATTTGTTAAATTTTATTTTCCATACAATTATAAAATAACATATAATTTCAATTCAATTCAATACTAACCACTAATTAATCTATTTTCTCTTAAAAATAAACTTTTTGCATCATGTTTGCTTAAATATTCTATAGCTGCATTTTGAATTTCTTTAGAAGTCAATTGTTCTTTATTTATTATTTCATCTAAATCGTCTTTAATTTTATCTTTATCTTCAATATTTCCATCGTTTTCTAAAGATTTATTATCTTTATCCTCAGTTTTTTCTCCTAATTTATAAAACTCCCGTAATGCATTTCTTTTTTTTCGACCTATAGTAGATTTTCTATGGATTTCGATTGATTCTTTCGTTTTTTCCTTAATATTTGGATCCATATGTGGCGTGAATATTGAATACGTTTAGTAAACTTGTATATATTTTATATATTATATATTATATATTATATATTATATATTATATATTTTTTATATTTTTTATATTTTTTATATTTTTTATATATTTTATATATTTTATATATTTTATATTTTTAATATATTTTTGTCTATATCTGTATCTGTATAAACACTTTCTTTACTGTACAAATAAGTCCTGTAAAAAACTTATAATCTAACTAAATTAAATTAATTACAAATAAAAATTAAAATACTTGGTAACCAAAAAACCTCAACTTAAAATATTTCAAATATTCTGAATAACTACCATAATTTATTTTTTCTTTTTCTCTTTTTGGCACCCACTTCCCATGATTGAACAACTAAGTAGACACCATCCTTTAGATATAAAACCACTAGGCAACCTACTAATAGACAGAGAAAAGGAAAAACATAAAAATAATAATAATAATAATAATAATAATAACGATACCAATAATGAATCGGAATCTATTTATATAGCTAAAAAAGGAATATTTGATATTTTAGATGATGAACTAATAATTGAAATAATCTCATTGTTAAATCCAAAAGATCTTTTAATATTAGGACAAACATGTCGTTTTTTTTATGCTTTTACTAGATTTGATAATATATGGAAAAATATTATTATTGATAATAAAATAAATTTCTCTAAATGGTATGGAACATGGTTATCTACATATTTTCAAAAGGATTTAAAATTAATTTCTTGTTTTGGTGTATATTCTGATGTTTTATATAGACCATTTCAATGCTCTAATATTAATTATTACTCTTATTATATTAAATCTCGCTTACCTCATTTAAATATTCCAAAATTTAATAACATGCTATTAAATGATTTTGAATCTAAATATTATAAATCACCTTTTATATTAGAAAAAAATTCTGATTCTATTCCAAATTTATCTATTGAATATTTAAATTCTTCTTATGGAAATTATATTTTTAGAGCTGAATCTGTTGATTGGCCTTTTTCAATTTATTATCAATATCTAAATAATAATTCTGATGAATCTCCATTATATTTATTTGATAAAAAATTTTTAAATGATAATAATTTATTTTCTAATTATCCTGTTCAAAAAATTTTTCAAAATGATTTATTTAAAGTTATGGATGATTTACGTCCTGATTATAGATGGTTAATTATTGGTCCGCAAAATAGTGCAAGTTCTTTTCATAAAGATCCAAATAGTACTTCTGCTTGGAATCAAGTTTTATCAGGTTTAAAGTATTGGATTTTTTTTCCTCCTAATATATCTCCTCCAGGTGTTTATGTATCTGCTGATGAAAGTGAAGTTACATCTCCTTTATCGGTTGCTGAATGGTTTCTTAATTTTTATCAGGAGGCTCTTCACACTCCTGGCTTTATGGATGGTATTTGTCGTTCAGGTGAAACAGTATATGTTCCTTCAGGTTAGTTTTAGATTTTTTATTATATGTTATATTAATTTTTTTTTTTTTTTTTTTTTTTTTTTTTTTTTTTTTTTTTTTTTTTTTTTTTTTTTTTTTTTTTTTTTTTTTTTTTTTTTTGACAAAAAAAAAAAATTAATTATCTAGTTTAATTCATTACTAACATATTTATTCGTTTATTCTTTTATATACAATAGGTTGGTGGCATTTGGTTGTTAATATAGAAACTTCTGTTGCAATAGTGAGTACTTGTTTTATCAGTTTAAGTTGATATATTATTTATAATAAATATAAAAAGAAAAGAAAAATAAATAAAATATAAATATAAAAGAAAAAGAAAAAGAAATAAAATATAAATATAAAAAGAAAGAAATAAAATATAAATATAAAAAGAAAGAAATAAAATATAAATGTAAAAACTCACTAACATCTCTAGACTCAAAACTTTGTGCCCAATGGTCAATTAAAAGCAGTTTTAGGTTTTCTAAAAAATAAACCAGACCAAATATCTGGTTTTCCAAAATCTATTTCATGTGACGACACAAATTCAACTAAAGTTTATGATATTTTCATTGAACGATTACGAAATTCTGGGTATAAAGATTTAGTTGAATCTACTTTAGAAGAACTTGATGCAACAAATAAAAATCAATTCTGGTCCAAACTTCGACAAGAAAATGATAAAGAATTTTCTTTTAATTTTTTATGATGAAAAAAAAAAAAAAAAAAAAAAAAAAAAAAAGTACATGTACATACATATTATAAATAAATATATATAGTTAGATATAATATTTAATAGACAAAAACAATTTTGATGATCTATTTATATTAAAATTGATTATTATTAAATTTAAAAATACAGTAATTTTAACTTTTTAACTTTTTAAAAAAATTTTAAAATTACCCCAGTCTTGTTGGTCGAATTCATCTTCATTAATTTCATTTTTTTTAATTAGATTCCCTATTATATTTTTAACTTCCTTTTGCTCATTGTCTATAAGACATATTTTTGGAACAGTAAGAGATATAAATATGTTAACCACTTCATTTAATATATCACCAGTAGAATTAGAAAGTAATTTTAAAAATTCTTGAATAAATTTAAGTTCACTTAATGATTTATAAACAATTTTAGGATCTTCAGATCCTAAAATACCATTTATTAGTCTTAAAGAGCGTCTTACTACTTTTTTATCTGGTTCTGTACAATCGATTTCCAATTTATAAGTATCAAATAAACGTGTCCAACCTTTATCTTTATTAAATTTATCATATGCTATGTTACAATTTATAATAATAGAAGAAAGAGCTAAAAGAGCCTTTTGTCTTACCCTTTTTCTAGAAATATCTTCTAATAAAAAAGAAATAATATTAAAATTTTTACATAAATATGTTTGACATTGTATATTATTTTGTGCTGCTGCAGAAACAACTCCACAAGCAGCATTTGAAATTTCATCATCTTTTGAATTAATTAATGTAACTATTGGATCCCATAATTTCATTCCTTCCAATGCGTTAGCATTATCTGGATCTTCAGTTAATGATTCCAAACTTTCTAAAGCATTTAATTTATCGTCTTTTGTTACTTCATCGCTAAGTAGTATTTGATGAGCAGCTTTCATAAGTGTGGTTTCATTAGGTCTTCCTAAAAGTTCTGCAAATGCATTAGGATCCTAAACAAATAAAAGTTAATAAATAAGATTATAAAATGTTAGAAATGTGTTTATCTTTTTTTTGTTTTTTTTTTTTTTTTTTTTTTTTTTTTTTTTTTTTTTTTTTTTT
>JAJMCY010000549.1:0-10137 GCA_030565755.1 Ascobotryozyma cognata | reverse complement strand
TTATACTTAATTGTATATTAATTGTATATTTATTATATATTTATTACGCATATGCTATTCTTTACTATTTTTCCTTATAGTAATAACTTGTTTACGTGTTGGTTGAAAATAGGCTATTAGAATTGTTATAGGTAATTGACATACTATTTATTATTATACTATAATTATATTATTATTATTATTATTATTATTATTATTATTTGTTATTTGTTATTATTTATTATTATTTATATTATTTATATTATTTAATATTACTTATTTTTTTATATTTTTACATTTTTATACATATATTTATACGTATATTTACACATTTTATACATATATTCATCATAATTCATCATATATGTATGCATACATTTTTTTGTATAATTTATACATAAATTCAATTTCGGGGTCTTTTAATGAATTATCTTTATGCTAAGGGAACTTTATTTACTGCTTTATATATATATATATATATATATATATATATATAATAAATAATAAATAATAATAAATAATAAATAAAATAATAATAAATAATAATAAATAATAAATAAAATAATAATAAATAATAATAAATAATAAATAAAATAATAATAAATAATAAATAATAACAGCATTATTTAGGAAATTTAATAGTAAAAATAATTATCCACTTCTCATTCTAAACGGAACTAATAGATTTTTACTATTTCTATTTCTATTTCTATTTCTATTTCTATTTCTATTTCTATTTCTATTTATTATTTACTAACTAATAATTACTAACTACTAATATAGATTTATACTATTATTATAAATTTTATAAAAATCAACAATACTGTTATTTAAACTACGCTCTATTACAATTGCCACTCTTTTTATCCTATCGCATATACAAATTAAACTGCAAAAAATTATTCATATCACCATCACAAAGCGAAACCCTGGTTCATTACCTCATCTACGCATGTTCTAGATTCTAATCCCTAACATTAATGTAAAGTCCCTTTTCTTTATTTACTTATATTTATAAATTTTTTTTTTTTTTTTTATTTATTTATTTATTATTTAGTATTTATTATTTATTATTTATTATTTATTATTTATTATTTATTATTTATATTTATATTTATCATTTATTATTTATTATTTATTATTTATTATTTATATTTATATTTATCATTTATTATTTATTATTTATTATTTATTATTTATTGTTTATTATTTATTATTTATTATTTATTATTTATTGTTTATTATTTATTATTTATTATTTTTAGTATTTATTTATTTACTATTTACTATTTATTTTATTTTTATTTATTACTATTTATCATTATCCATTATTATCCATTATTATTCATCTCTCAATAATATACTCCACAACCATATCAGACATAAACACTTGAAAACGCTTCTATATCAATATGTGGAGCTGTTTTGACCTGTTCGCTTTCTCATCAAATAAAGCAAAAAAACATAGCAGATTAAACAGAAATCACAACACCAATGGTCAATATCGCTTAATCCACTTTAATAACAATAATCAAAATTCGCATAGAACAAATAACAGAAGAAGATCTTGTACATCGGCTACTCCTTCCTTTTCTACACGTTTGTACGCCACTTCTTTAATATCAAATCGTCCTTCAACTTCTGATTCAGATGATTTTTTCGATGATGACGAAGACAATGACTATGGAACAGCAGAAGTTGATATAGATCAACACACACTAGATTTTGCCGGAATTGAAGAATTATTTTCCCCATCTTCTGATAAATCCTCATCCAATTCTCAAAAAAATCCTTATTCTGCTCTTATGAAAAAATCTTCTACATTTACCAAAAATATTATTGATACAAAAGTAAATACTCGGCTTAATAGATCATGCATAGTCTGTGACTTCCCTTATTCTTGTATATCTTCAGATTCTGTATATAAATGTCCGGAATGCAAAACTATAAATGATATAATACCAACTTCATCTTCAATTCCACAGTTGGAATTTTCTTCAGATAGTAAACAATCTAAAGGAGTTTCCTCCAAGTTTGACCAAGAAAGCTCCTTTTCAAATAATAGTGATTTTATTTCTTCAACTTGTTCAAATAATTCTTTAGAGCTTGACCACTTTTTAAGTACCATCGAACTGTGTAATTCAATTAATTCCGATATTAATGAATTGAATGAAACTCAAAAAGATGAAAAATATGCACCATTAAGAGAATTAATTATGAAAATATTCCAATCCTATGATTCTCTAAATGAATCTTTTAGAGACAATACTCCTCTTTCATTTTCAAATCCAGGTTTAAATTATAAACATATCACAATGTTTTATGATATTTTATTAAGAAATATTCCAGCTAAACATGGTTCAAATGTATTATGCAAGGCCTTAGACCGCTTGCTTCATCGTCCAAAAAAAAACATTTCGAAACCAGATGATTTAAGAGCATTGTTAATCATTCTTGAAAACCCTCTATTTTGTTCACTTACACCACAGTTCAATACTGCGTATGACACTCAACTTTCAATTTTAAAACGTGTTTTTGGAATACTTGCTTGTAGTCCACCAGATTGCAAAGTGTACCTTATTAATTGGTTTATGAGAATACCAAATGGAAGGTTTCTTTTATTTGTTAATTTGTTAAATAATCTTATTACAAACCGGATTCGTCATTTTGTAAGAAGAATACCTGTTAAACAAGATCCCATGTCTGCTTTTATAGATCAAGGTTCTAAGCATACTGAAACTGCAATGGCTCTTTCAAAAGATTACATCAATGACTGGCCTCTGCGAATATTTGCAACTATGTTGTCCTTGTTTTTCTTTGCAAATTGTCAAACGAAGAAAGTTGCTGATAATAATTTTTATAATTTATTAGCTGAATATGCTGATTTGAAAGCTGATTTCATGAAATGGGTAAAATTAAGCAAGTCTTCACTTTTTTCTTTTTCACCTTATTGTTTATTTTCGAATAAGCCTAATGGTTTGCCATCATTATCTTCATGCTTAACTGCTTTATCAGAAAAAACTTCTACAAATACTCGCTTGCATGGTACAAGTCGTCGCGATTCATATTTGATTCGTTCAACAACTAATTCTATCTACCATCCAGAAGAGTATGATGTCTTGTATAACTTGGATTATTATACTATGGATAATAATAACTCTCATAATCATAATATTACTAATAGTAAAAAAATTGGTAATTCAACAAGCAATAACATTGTAAATATTAATGATGATTCGAATGAAAATAGCAGGGAAACTTTCAACGAAAATGGAAACAGTCATATTAACAATAAGCAGAATACTTACAATGCAACTTTTGTTCATAGTAATAGGATGTTATTTTGCAACTTTCCTTTTCTACTCTCTATGAATGCAAAAATTAGAATTTTACGTTATGATTCCCGTAAGCAGATGGATATTAAGTTTCACGAACTCTTATTGGCGAGATCGCTTCAAGGTATTAAACATGATCCTCATGTTGTTCTACGCATTCGGAGAGATTGCTTATTAGGTGATTCTTTTTCACAACTTAAATTAAAAGAAGATGAAATTGGAAAACGCTTACGTATTGAGTTTTTGCATGAAGATGGCATTGATGGAGGTGGTTTAAGAAAAGAGTGGTTTATGCTACTTACAAAAGAACTTTTTAATCCTTTACATGGTCTTTTTGTCACACGCCCTGAATCATCTTATTGTTGGTTTAACTATGCTTCTTTGGAATCATCTGAGCTTTATCATCTCGTCGGTATGGTTGTGGGTTTAGCCATTTATAACTCTGTGACTATTGACGTACCTATCCCTAAAGTATTTTTCAAGCGTTTATTGGGATTACCTTATAACTTAGATGATCTTGCTGATATTGATCCACCACTCGCTAAAGGACTTCGTACTTTGTTAAATTTTGATGGAAATATTGAAGAAACATATTGTAGAGATTTTGTCTATGAACGCGACTTATATGGTACTGTTCAAAGGATTTCATTATTGCCTTCAAATACATCTCTTGAAAAAGCCGAAGCAACTCAACTTAATCAATCTAATCGGGATGTTTATGTTCGTGAGCTTATTCGACTTGAACTCGAAACTTCTATTAGCCGACAATTTGAACCTTTTAAATCTGGGTTCTTTAGAGTAGTTACTGGTTCTGCACTAAAGCTTTTCTCTCCTGAAGAAGCAGAGCAACTATTCCGAGGATCAGAGGAACCATTTGATGTTGATACGTTGAAAGCTGTCACTGTCTATTTAGGATGGGATGAAACTTATGCAGTTAAAAATATTAATAACAATGATAGCCAATCTCAAAGACATAGGCAACGACCTGAAAGAGCCCGTAATATGAATTCGAGTCGTAATGAACATAATCATAATTTACCTAATTCAAATGTTGGTTTAGCATGCGTTTCGCGAACGCATCAGGAGCAACCTAAAATTGCTTTACAGAATTATGAAGATATTCCTGTGGTGAAATGGTTTTGGAAATATTTCAAAGAATGTTCTTTTGAGAAGAAAAAGAAACTATTAATTTTTATTACTGGGTCTGATAGAGTTCCCCCTGGTGGGGCTGGTAACATGATTTTTAAAGTATGCAGATTACAAGAAGTTAATAAACTTGGAAGTGTTGTTTCAAATCCTTCGCGCTTCCCTATTTCACGCACTTGTTTTAATCAAATTTGTTTATATGAATATCAATCAGAGGAAATTTTTGTAGCAAAAATGAATACTGCATTAGAGGAGTCGGAAGGGTTCGGTTTAAGGTAATTGCTACTTTTTAATGATTGATTTAGTTTTTTTTAATTATTTATATTTATATCATACTTAATATGTCTTAATATGTAATAACAATTTCTCGGTGTATTATTAGTATTATCTATATCTTTTGTTAATTTTTTATTTATTATTTATTGTTTTATTTATCTATTTATTTTTCCTTTTTTTGTTTGTTTCTTTGTTATATTATTGGTGGTTTAAAGTTTATTTATAGATAGATTGTATTTGCTTATATTATTATACTTGAAATTGTTTTTAAATATTCCACATCAAGTTTTTAATTGCATAATAATTTGGTGAAATTAAAGTAAGAAAAATAAAAAAAATAAAAAAAATCATAAAGTTTTAAATACATAATTATATATATACACGAGAGACAAATAACATCAATATCATTATCATTATCATTATTAATTTCCAAATTAAACAATAAAAAATATACAGGAGAAAGTAAACTTTTCTGATTTATTTGCATTTTATTCATAAATTAGTTACATTAAAAAGAATCAAAATTTAACGAAGGGTTTACTTGATTAAGAGCTGTTAAAAGTGGCTGTACAACAGATTTCATATTATGAACAGTTGAGAAAAGTCTTTGAGGTGCTATTAAAATTTTTCTTGAATTTTGTAAAAGATTTTCTGGATAAGAAAAAGTTGATATTGATTTTTCATTATTTTCATTATTTAACTCCCGTTTAAAAGGGGCTGAAGGAAATAAAGTACTTGCACCTGGCAATGTACATGTTCCAGGTCCTAGCCTAATTTGTTTACAATTGAGTACCGTGACTACTGAAGATGACGAAGAAAATGGTGATTGCACATATGAAACAATAATACCTGTATCAGCAACTGCAGATTCTGTAGGTGAAGGATCTATAATAGTATTTGGACCAATAACAGCAATAAGTATGCAAACAGGCGGGGACCATTTTTTTAGTTGTATGGAAGAAAAATCTAACAATTGATTTTCAGAAGTTTTTTGATTTATTTCTTTATCATCTGATGAAGAATTATTTAAACTATTTAATTGTGAAAATGGACCTGAACAAAGATAATAAGAATTTTCCCATTCATTATCAAAAACAGGTACTTGTTCTTGAAATTTTTGTGAACGATTTGCTGTTTCTGATGCATATGAGGGAACTTCTCCTTTACGCATTTCATATTCTGTAGGAATATGAGTAGCGGAAGGATCTTGAGATTTTGAAGAAAATTCTACGGCAGAAGAAGTTGATAAACCATCAGTAATTGATTGTGATTTTTCAAAAAAATATGAAGCATCAGTTTTTGATAAGTCTAAAGCTGGTAAACGAGTATCAATTAAAGCAAGATGTACCCCAGATGAAACTAACATAACTGGAAGTTTTACAATAGGTGAAGCAGAATCTTCTATAGTATCACCAGAAGGAGTATCATCATCTTCATCACCACCACCACCTCCACCAAAATCTGTAAAAGCTTCAGTAGCATCTGGTAAAGAACCATCAGCAACAGCACCTGCAGATGTTATGACAATATCAATATAAAGTGTAAAAGCATGTCTAGGTCCAATACGAAGTAATGATAATGGAATTGATTTTGAAATATCAGAATGAATCCATCTAGCTAATGATGTTGATGAAGTATTTTCATCATCTCTTGCTCCTGATAATAGTACAGAAACTTGAATTAATTCTAATTCTTCTACTGAAGGTTGATTAGCATCATCATCACTATTAATATTATTATAAGCCCATGAAGGTAAATGTATTACCTGTGCTTTAACTCCAACTATACATTCTGCACCATCTATTGGTCTCCGTACTCTTGCTGATCCATTTGCTGATGAAAGAAATCCTCTACACGCTTCTATTGGTCTACATTGTAAAGAGTGTCTTCCATCCGGACGAATTGATGGAGATTGTCTTAGAGAAGATGAAAGAAAGGCTAATTCTGCTGGAGAAAGCATACTTTAAAAAAAAATAAAGGAATTATTTTAGAAAAAAAAGTTGAAACAAGGTAGTATTTAAAGAAAAAAAAAACATAAATTTTTAAGATTTCTCAGGTTTCCAAGATTTTATTGATATTCGTAAATGTATAGTAAATATGTCGTAAATATGTCGTAACTTTTCGTAATACTTTGTAGAATAATTGTATTGTTTTTTTTTATAATTGTATTTACAATTGGGGAATAAAAAAAGAAAAGTATGTGTTGTTATGGCAATTTCTTATTATTATCGAGGAAAAACAAAAATGAATTAAAAATTATTTTAATACTAGAATAAGAAAAATAATTCATAGTACTATAATTATATTACTATAGAAAAATCTTTACCTGTACCGGTATAAGAAAGTATTTTTATTATTTTTATTACAGTTAAAAAATTGTATAATCTATCTATATGTAGATTTTATATTTTTACTAGTATAATTTTATCTTTGTAAATATTATTTTACATTTTGTACTATTTTAGTTAGTAAATGAATTATTCAATCACTTTGAATTCCAACCTAGTACAGTTAAACTTTAAAGAAGTAATATGGTAAATTAAATAGTTGTCATGGTGATTTGCGTGTTATACTTATACAATAGTACCGTACTTATAAAAAACATTTAATATAGACTTCTTTTATTAATATATAAATAAAATAATTTCCTATTTGAGATGATAATAATCTTTTTAAGGTTTTAATATTATTTACCCTGATTAAATATCACCAATGAAAATCTTTTTAATTACATAAAATAGTATCTCTTCTAAGGTGCATTTCTATATTTAGTGACCTACTTTTATATTATTACAATATAATAATTGGTTTTTTGTCTATTTGGTACAAAAAAATAATAGCTAAAGCATGAAGATTAAAACAAGTGTATAGAAATAAATCATAATACACATAAGAAATAATTAATTTAAAATAAAAATAATAATAATAAAAATAAAAATAAAAATAAAAAAAAAAAAAAACCTATCTATCAAAATATTCATATAGTAAAAAAGAAATTATACGAATACATATTATTTTATTGTATTTAATTTTATTTTATTTTGTAGAATATATACATTAAAGATTTTATAATAATTATGAAGAAGCTTCTTTAAGATAAGCAATAAGATCATGACGATCCTTCTCTTTCTTTAAACCACCGAATGCCATCTTAGTACCTGGCATAAATTTCTTAGGATTAAGAAGATATTCAAAAAGATTTTCTTCACTCCAGGTTACATTAGCACCTTTATTGGCATCAGAGTATGAGAATCCTTCTACTGAACCAGTATGACGACCAATAAGACCATGAAGATTAGGTCCAACTTTGTTAGGACCACCGGCTTCAATCTATTGTTATGTTAGTAAATTTTTATAAATTAATATATTTATTAAAACATATTTCAGTATATTATACATACTGTGTGGCATTGAGCACATCTAGTTTTAAAGAGTTTAGCACCTTTAGCAGAACCTAAAAAGTTAGTAAAAATAGCAATACCAAAGCAATATAAGAATATAATAATAATATAAAATAAATAAATAAATAACTTACTTCCAGCCATTGTATATGTATATGTTTAAATTAATTAATCAACTAACTAACTAACGTATTTATAAATTATATTAAAAATTAAAGAAAAAAAAATTTAAATTTTTTATTTTAATTTAATTAGCCTTTCTCCGTAACTTATATAATAATAATTAACACCTATTAGAGACGGCAACAGCTGGTCTAGTAAATAAGTACCATGGTAACGCATATTTATGGATATATTGTGGTTAATATTTACAACTCGTGTTATTGGTCAGGTAAGCCGGGATTTCCCGTGCAACGCGATGCCTGTGATTGCAACCGGATAAATTTAATTCACGTGATGCGCTAGTATGTTATTAACAAATAAGATTCCATGACAATTGATTTTTATTTCATTATAAAAAAGCAGGATTGGTTCATGACGTATTACTATGCAATATTATCAAGTTAAACTATGATATACCGGTGCATATGTAAATAATTAAATATAAATAATTAAATATAAATAATTAATATAAATAATTAAATATATAATTTATATGTATAATATGTATATTAACAATCTTTTTGAAAAGTCACATACTAAGATTGTTGTCTTCCAGAATATACTAAAGTCTTTTACTGTGTTGCTATGTTAATTTGTATAGCAACTCTTTGAATCACTAAATATTGTGTTTCTATGGTAACTGTAGCTTTATTTAACTTTTAAATACTCTTAAATAAAACAACATTTTTATTAAAACTAATAAGTATGATATTTTGTATGTTTAATTACATTTTAACTTTATAGATAGATATTCATTGGTTATATTTTATTAGGTAGATTTTAAATATAAATAGCAATATTATATATATTAATAAATTTGTTTATTCTTATTTTATTTTTATTTTTATTTTTTCTTTTTGGTAGTTTTGTATTAAACGACACCTACATTAAGCCTTCATGCTTTCCTGTCAAACACTTTTTATTCAAATTATTGCAACATTGAAATAGTGTTTTATTGTTAAAATGATTGTATTAATGCGAATGACTGTGATCAATTTGGTAGTTATTGGAGTTTGTGCAGTATTTGCATCTATTCTATATAGAATTATTTTGTGCATGAAGGTGTAGTCAGGGTGCCAAAATCAACTGCAAGTCATCTTTATTATATTGACTTCCTGTCAAGAGGAATTACTCGATCGGAAGCTTTGATGTGTTGCGTACATGTAGTAAATGTATAAATATATGAATAAATAAGCAAAAATATAATACTAAATATATATAAGTAAATAAATAAAAATATAATACTAAATATATATAAATAAATAATTATATATTAAATAAATAAATATACATATAAATATATTGTATATATATACTATGTGTGTTTACAACGTATTCTTTCAACCTAATTTACTCGCTACACCTTGGAAATCTTATTCATGAACAATGAATAACTTCATAGTTAACAAGTAAATAAATAAACCATTACAAAATATAGTGTAATATCTTAACTTATATACACTTTTTTATATTATACAGACAAATTCAATTCAATTATTCATTATAATAGTAATCAGACAATAAACATTTCTATCATCTATAAAGCGTAGGTTACCATGTCAACCAATTGCTAACTCTATTTCCTTATTATGTCTTTTACTTTTTCTATACAACAAACATTATCAAGGCTAGAAAGAAAAAATAGAAACCCAGAATAAAGTTTAGAATTGATTAAATTAAATTAAAAAAAAAAATATACAATATGGCTGATAGATATTCTTTTTCCTTAACTACATTTTCTCCAAAGTAAGTTGTTTATAGCTATTTATTTATATTTTAAAAAGTTTTTTTTTTTTTTGTTGCTTAGCTAACAATTTCTTTATGTGTTTCTCAGTGGC
>JAJMCY010000548.1:0-10178 GCA_030565755.1 Ascobotryozyma cognata | reverse complement strand
TATATATATATATATATATGTTTATTTATATGTGTATATATATACATATACACATACACACACGCATCTCTAAATCTATAAATAAATACAATAAATAAATACAATAAATAAACAAAAAAATACATAAATAAATCCAAATATATACAAATATACAATATACAATATACAATCTATACAATATATACAATAATAAATACTCATGGCATTAGTAGAGATTTCCCTGTTTTCGTATCTAAAAACTCATCATTCATCTGTCTTAGTACTGTCTGATATAGTAACAACATTATACTACTTTGTATACTAGTCCATATAAACCTTGGCTGGACACCACTAAAAAGACCCTTTATTCCTTCTTCACGAAATATCTTATATAAAGATTTTATTATACTATCAGAATTTAATGAACTAATTGGTTTATTTAACCCAGGTGGTTGAGATGATGAAGGTGCATGAGTACTTAAATGTCTAAATTTTTCATCATTAGAATTAATTATAGTAGAATATGAATGTTGAACGAATGTGGAGGATGGTTTATTAAAATTAATTTTAGAATTGTCATTATTTAAACTTTTATCAACATTGTTAGATTTAAAGTTGTTTGATTTTTTATCCAAGTTTGTGTTTGTGTTTGTGTTTGTGTTTGTGTTTAAAGGTGGTTTATCGTCCGGTATTCGTAATTCAGTTTGAGTACGAGTTTTAACAACATCTAATGGAGTTGTAATTACACCAGCTAAACCACCTGCTGCAGCACCTGTTAATAGTTCTAAAAATATACCTAAATTATTACTTCCAACAAATTTTGCTGCAGTTTTATGAAATTCTTCATATGCTGCTAATTGTAGTGCGGAAAATGGCATGTCACGTACTAAAGTTGCTTTATAACCGAAAAAAAAGGCTCCAAACCCTTCTTTTGCATAAATCGTTTTCATTGCATCGATTAATCCTTTGTAATTATATCCTGAGTGAAAGTATGGATTGTTATATTTCCCTTGTATTTGCATTCGGGTTTTCATAACTTCGGAGGGTACGTATATGAGTGAGGATGCAAAATCTCCGATAAATCCTATTAGTTAGTATATGTGATATATATATGTATAATAATATACGTAATCTATAATACAAGCAACTGATACTAACCGGCAGTTAAGTGTGACAGAAATTCTGGAGACTTTAAAGAAATTAAACTCCTCTTTATATATTCATATGTAACAAAAAAAATTCCAGTAGCAGGTACTAAAACAAAAATTAGTATATATTAATTAGCATATAATAATTAATAAAGATTAATTATAAAACAGTTATGCAACGTACAACTTCCAAACATAGCAGCTGAATAACCACTATAGAGACCCCTAAAAATTCCTTCTTGTTTCCCTATAGTACCAAAAGCTTGTAAAGTTTTCTTATATTTTTCAATATAAGGAGCACCCTGTTGACGGGTTTTAACAGTGTCTAAAGAATGCATCGAAGAATCACCTACACATCCTCCAATTGCCCCGGCTATTAGTACATGCAAATAAGGCGATTCAACCGGTTGAACATACGGTTCTACAGTCGAATCTAACATTTCCGTCGACAGTACCGGCTACTTCAGGTATTCACAGTCTATGCTTAATATCTTTCTAATTGTAATTAGAATGGTTCTTAATTTTTAAATAATTTATTAATAGTCTCCAAGTAAAATCTAAAGTAAGTCCTGTTCTAAACGCAAATACAGTTAGATTATGGTGAGAAAAAAAAAAAAAAAATAAAATAAAAAATACCGTATAATATCAAATAGTCTGTATACTATTTTAAACTGTTTCAGTATGAACTTCTTAGAATAATTTAAATTGAAATTCTTAAAAATTGAAATTCTTAAAAATTAAAATCTAATTCAATCAGTTCCTAAGAAATTAATTAAATAAATAATTAATTAAATAATAAAATACAGTAGTAGAAATATAAAATTAGTATGTGTTGCTATGGATATTATAGGTTTTTTTTATTTTTTTTCTATTCTAATCTACCCTGTTTCCTATTATTTGTTAAACAAGAGTAGATTTTTAATAAGAGTATGAATACTATTATTAATTATTATAGTGTTTAATATTATTTAATATTGATTTTTATTATTAATATTATTGTTTGTGCTTATTATTTTCATTTTGGGTTTTTTTTTTTTTGGTTTTATTGGTTTTTTTTATCTATTATGTTTAAAATATATAATAGCTAAAAATACATTTATATTTACTCGTAATTACTATCAATAATAGTGAATTTGAACTTGTTAAATATTGTATTTTAATTTCTACAAATGAACACTTATACAAATAAATAATTATTATAGTTGATTTTTTTTTATGAGTGTTTTAATTTACTCATTTTTTGCGTATTATGGTACAATTTACAAATACTGTTTAGTCATTTACAAAAAATCTGTAGTTTATTAAACATTTTTTGTTTCTCCATAGTTATAAAAGTTTTCAAATTATATACTTAAAATACATAAAAAACCATAATTAATATCAGATTAAATAGGAGATAAATTATCAATGCATTTATTTCAAATATAAACTTTATCATATAAACAATACATTATTTTAATATTCTATAACAGTGTACGTTATACAGCTTTTCTTTCTTATAGATTAAATGACATTTACGAGAGATCTATATAGAAGAATATCACCATGGAAACAGGTTTTACGCAGTAAACAGAACATACATAGTAATTTGTCTGAAATACATTTTTTACATTTTTACATTGTTTACATTGTTTCTCTACAAGTGTTTTTATACTGAGAGTAAAAAGTATAGCCTATAGAAATATAATATAATACATCTTATAATATAAACAAATAAAGCATAAATAATACATAGCACTTGTATTCTGTTTATAAGAAAAAAACAGTGCTATTGCATAGCAACGGAATTTCTGCTTTTCTAAATACTAAGTGTGAATAATTAATTCCAGACAGTTTCCATAACAACCAGACCAAAATGTATTTCTAGTTGAAGTCGCGTAGTTTTTTTTTTTTTTATTCTTACACATGAAAACTATTTCTACTAGAATAATATTGGAATACAATTGGGAATTTGATTGGAATTTGATTGGAATTTGATTGGAATATTATTGGAATATTATTGGAATATTATTGGAATATTATTGGAATATTATTGGAATATAATCAGCACAGTACAAAAAATAAACGCGTATTTCTCTAATATGCTTCGACTGAATAATTTGCGGAAAGTGGAATTAATCGAACTTGCGAGTGAACTTGGAGTAGAGTGTGTTTTTTGTTGCTATGGGTTTTTTATTATATATTATTATATTATATTATCATACTATTACTAACACTTTAGTACTGATGGACGGAAAATTGATATAGAATCACGAATTACAACTTTTCTTAATTTAAATCGCGATATTTTCCATAATGATATCAGATTTAAATCGGTTTATGATGAATTGGACGCGTCTTTGCTTACAAATACACCATCATATCGTAATAAGAGAAGGTCAACAATTATAAATACTCCTAATAATAGTTCACCGTCAAATTCAAGTCCGTATCAGGTAGGAAGGTCATCTTCATTGTTTGAAAAAACATACACTCCTAAAAGAAGGCCCTTAGCAACCACAAATTCATATGGGACGCGTTCATCAACATTAGTATCATCATCACCATCATCATCACTATCACCATCACAGCAACAACTACAAGAGCAAGAACAACAGCAAATACAAAAAGAAGATGAAAATAAAACGGATAATGAAGTTAAAAATGAATATTTAAACTTAAACTCATCCACTCCTATGGATAGTTTAAAAAAATATTTAAACTACTATAACTATGTAAATCGACTTAATCATTTAAAAGTTTCAAAAGTTTCAAAAGTTTCAAAAAATTTAAAAATTTTCTCATTCGATAAAACAATTAAAACAATTAAAAAAAAATCGTCACATGCATCTTTAGAAGTACATAAAATTTCACAGGAAACTAGAAATAAAATAAGTAATTTTTTTTTTTTTTATACTATTTCAATTGTTTACGAATATTTTCTTTTGATTTCAACTCTTTTACCATGGAGAGTAAAAACTTTTCATTTAAATTCTAATTTATTACATTTATCAAAATTTAAATTTAATTTTAATTTTAATTTTAATTATAATTTTTATTTTTATTTTCCTGATATTTTATATTTGAAAAATATACTTTTTTGGCAATCTTTATCTTTATGGTTTTCAGTTTCTTTACTAGTCCCTTTAATTGTTTCTTATTTTTTTAATTTAACAAAATCTGGAAGTTATTTTAAATATACTTTAGATCCTTTGACTTTTTCAACTACAAAATTACTCTTTTCTTATTTATTTTATTATCGTGCTACGCGTCAAGCTTATAATTATAACTTGTTTTCTGCAGGTTTAAATATACAGAATATAATTGGAGATACTCCTTATATTACTAGTATTTTGGGTATAATTTTCTCTTTATATGCTGGTCAATCTTATTAATGTGTTTTATATATATATATATTTTTTTTTTTTTCTATTTTATTTCTTATCATATTCACCGCACTTTCTATTTAATCATCTTGTTTAATTATTTAATTATTTAATTATTTTTTCAGTTTTTCACATTTTTTCGGTTCATCCGTTTTCAATCATAGATGGGAGATGCAATTTATTTTTATCTCTAGCTTCCGATTTTCGCTTTTTCCTCAATTTACCCTTTTTTGGACTTATAAATTACAGTTTTTTTAATTTCCTTTATACTGCATGTTATTTATTTAACATTTGTTTTCATTGTAACCTTGTATTATTAAATTTAACATCTGCTTTACTTTGTTTTATATTGTATATTAATCTATTTTGTTTATTCAAACAATGTTTGCTTATAAAATGGGCAACGAACAGATTAAATATGATATTTATTACATACAAGAAAAAGAAAAAAAATACAAACATAAATACAAATTAGATACATAAAAATATTATTTTATTTTCATTTTTTCAATAATAGAAATTAAAATCTTTTCTTTTCTTTTCTTTTCTTTACTTTTTTTTTTTTTATTTCTTACCCTGATTGTAAGCCTCAACAAGTCTTTTAAAATGTTCCTGTTCAGCATCTGCTAACTTCCCATGTGTGTAAGATAATATTGTAAGAACTAAAGAATAGTTATTAAATAAAAATATTTCACGAATTGCTTTCCCTTTTAAATTTGTAGGACCTGAACCACTTAATTTTGTTAAAAATACTTCGAAATCACTTCTTAATCTTTGTATACTATTTGTAAGTGGTTCTGATTCCATTTCATTCTCAGAAAGAATTAATAAACCTTGCATAAAAGTTGCAAATCTTTGCGTTAAAGGATGAGGAGCACCAGCAGCTAAAATAGGATCAATATTATATGATGAAGATTTAGATGAAGATGAAACATTTTTACCCTTTTGAATTTTTGAAGAAGCTCTTCTTAATGATTCACAATGAGCATCAATTATTTGTTGAAATCTAGGCCATAAAGTCATCATTTGATTATTTAAATAACCTTCTATAACAGGAATATTTCTATTTTGTATTTCAAAAGTAAATTGTTGACAAATCCTGATACATATTAAAATCCCATAAGCATCTAAACAATTAATATTGTTTTGGGTTAATATGTGATTAGTGTACATATTTCCAATTTCAAAAGTTTGTTTAAAAATTTCTTTAAATAAAGAAATAATATCATTTGATGATTTAAAAGAAAAAAATTGAGAAATAAAAATATATTCAAAGGATGCATTATCCATAAGAGCTAATGTAAATGATCTAAATGTATCTTCTATCCAATAAGCAGAAGTATTTTCTTCTGTAGCACTTAGTGGGATAATTTTTTTATCAGAATCATTTATTATTTTAAAACGTTCTCCTATTATTAGAGGATCTACTGTTCTTGAATGATAGGAATCATTTGTGTGTAAAGATTTATCCTGTGAGGAATTATTTTGTAGAGTTCCATTTGAAGATATTATTGAAGTCATTGTGGAAGCTGAAATAGGGAATTTATTATTATTATTATTCGAAGATAATAAGGAAGAAAGATTCCATTTCTCATCATCATGTGCACCAAGTAAAGCTAAATGGTTAACAATAATTGTTGGTAATTTTTGTAAGGAATACATGTAACGACGAAAATGAGCTACATAATACCATCTCATTGTATTTAAATAAGCAGTTATTAAATTATCAGTTAATTCAGGATTATGTAAATAAATAAAATTTATTAATGGTTTATAACGATTCAATAAACTTTGTTGAATAGATTGTGAGTTTATACCTGCCATTCTTAAAGATCTAATTCTGGCAACGAAGAAATCTCTTATTCTTTCAACTGCTTTTATAATTAACATTTCAAAAATTTGAAGAGATTCTAAATTAGGGTTTAAAGATAATGTATCATTAGATGTATTATTATTTAATATTAATTTTATATGCAATCCCTTTTTATTATATTCTTCTATTAAGGATTTTTGATTAGAAAGAGTATCTAAAGCAGTAATAAAAGTTGAATTTATTTCTCCTTCGCATATTGTTTTAACTAATTGTGGAGATAATATTAAAGATTGAAGATAGGGTGAAATTTTTTGATCAAAAATAATTCGATTATTTAATTTTTTATTAATTGAATCTGATCTTGCTTGAAGATGAGATATTTCGGTAGACAAAAGACTTAAACTTTTATGAAAAGTAAATAATTTTTGTTGAACATTATCCAATACATTCGTGCATTCTAGTATGGATGAGTTTAAATTTTCAAATATTTCTTTTGATTTATTAAGAGAGGTTTGGTTATTGTCAAAGTTCAAGTTGTTTAGGTTGTCTAAATTATTGTTATAATTTTCACCATAAAAAATCAATTGATCTGAATCCGATAAAGAATTTTTATCGGAATTCAATTGATTCAATATAAAAGAAATCGATGTTGAATTATTAGCATCATTTGTTGAATCAATTTTTTTAAAATTTTCAATTGTTTTTATCGCAAAATCTAAGTTAACGGGAATTTCAGGAAACCCAAAGGAATCGTTTTTATTAGTTTTATTAACATTTTTTTTTCCCCAAAATGAAGAATCGACACTGAGTATAGAATCTAAAACATTTAACGGTGATTGGAATGATTTTTTTGAGCCTGAAGGTGGTAGTTTTGATATAGATCTTTTTGAAATCGACTGCGTTCTTTTTCTTTGTGGCGCTTGTTGTGATAGTGTCTGTGGTTTTTGCATTTGTGGCTGTCTTCCTATTTCGGGTGTAGAAATTACAGGAGGCTCATTGGTTTGTTTCGTCCATTTTCTCTGCCAGATTGACATTTTAGCTGTAGATTAGTAAGCCACCCCTATCTGCTTAATAAGAAAACCAGATAGATTAATAACAAAGTCCTATTTATTAGTAAAGAATTCAGATATATTAGTAATAAAACCCTATGTGCTGAATAAGCAGAGTGTTAATTTTTGTTTTTGTTATTATTTGTTTGCACTTTAATTTATATTTTATATTAGCATTGAGATAACAAATGAATAAAAATAAATAAATAAATAAATAAATAAATAAATAAATAAATAAATAAATAAATAAATAAATAAATAAATAAATAAATAAATAAATAATACCTCGATTCCGATGTATTGTTTGTAAAATTGTTAGTATGGGGAAGAAATAAAAAATATTATGTGAAGTGAATAGTAAAAGAAGCAACGTGTTGCCATGACGACAAAATCATTTAAAGGTTAATTTTAATTTTTTTCATATTGAATCACGTGACAAGATTTTAGATCACGTGATCGAAGATAATTATTATTTGTATAGTAACATAGGAACTTCATTATACATTATACAGTATACAGTGTACAGTATACTGTATACTGTAGAAGTAAAATGTCTGAAGTAGGTAAATGAGTAACTGGAGAAGGTTAAATCAGTTTTGCCGTTAGATATTATTTCTTTTTACAATACACCCTGGTAAAACCACGTGAAGTATTGTTTAAAAAGAAGAAAGTAAAACTATACAGGCATAGTAACTTTTAAAAGGGAGTTTACTTTTTAAACAATTGTCATAGTAACTAAATATCTAACTATGGCTATTTAAAGTACAGCAGTATATAAAATTGTTATCCATGCTACTATACTCTATTGACTTTAAAATTAAATAAGATGGATATATTTAATACATAGATAAATGTAACTTAGTAGTATGTATTTATATAATATTTACCAGATTAATTATGTTTAATAGATATGTTTCGAGCTAATTTGTTGTATGTGTTACTTTCTTACAGTCCACTGTAATTAGAGTTTTTTAAGTTCAACTTATAAATGTCTATATAATTGTTATGGTGACTATTTAACTATTTACTCTCAACGTGACACGGTTGGAGTGTTTTTGAGCGGCTTTTAACGCTTTTAACGCTTTTAACCGTGGTCAACCGTGATGACCATGGTTGACCATGGTTAACCGCTTTGAGCAAACTTGACGAGCCTAGAATATGGACGTTTACTTTATTTATTCACGTTTACTTTATTTATTCACAATTACTTTATTTATTCACGTTTACTTTATTTATTCACAATTACTTTATTTATTCACAATTACTTTATTTATTCACAATTACTTTTATTGATGTAATTTAGTTCTGTTAGTCTATTGAGCTTTGGTTTGTTGGTGAATTGTAATTGAAGTTAACTTTGTATGTGTGTAGGAGTACGAAGTCAGTTTGCTATAGCAACGTGTTATTTTTAAGTTCAGAAACTGCAAATAACCGAAATAACCGAAATAACTGCAAATAACTGCAAATAACCGCAGATAACCGAGTTTGAAGGACCTTAATAAGCTTTAATAAATAAAAGCTTCTATGTAAGAGTATATCACAGTTACTAATAAACCAAATCCATAATTATTTCAAAGATAAAAGCTTGTACCTATTATTAAATAAATAAATAAATAGATAAATAAATATTAAAAATAACAATTAGTCTATTTATAGTTTGTTCTATAAATTGAGTTGATTAGTAGATAAAGCATTGTAACATTTAATAGAATTCAAGAGAATCTATTTAATTTATCACAATTACAATGATTTGATAGAAGAAAGTATTTAGAAATAAGTAAAGTATTTAGAAATAAGTAAAGTATTTAGAAATAAGTAAAGTATTTAGAAATAAGTAAAGTATTTAGAAATAAATAATTAAAGTATTTAGAAATAAGTAAAGTATTTTTAGAAACAAAAATCTTAGTATAAATATGTGATTAGTTCCTGTAAATGTATTCTTTTTATAAATAATTGTGTTTAAATTGTGTCTTTAAACTTCAAAGAAAATATTTTAATTGTTATAAAAAATTTAAAAATGGTTTCAATTAGTTCTTTTATTGTTTTTGTAGCATCTATTGTTGCTATTACAAATGGATTTCAACTTCAAGTTCGTTATATTGGTTCAAATGAAAAAAAACCAGTATGTATTGGTGCAAATGATAGACTTGTATTTGATGGTGAACATCATGAAGCAGCTGAATTTGTAGGTAATGATAGAGAAATGGGTATTGCTGGAAGTAATAAATTAGTTTACATTTTTGATGGTGATGGAACAGCATTTGCTAAAGAATTAATTGATGTAACATCAGATTATCGTAGTGTAGGATTTTCTAAATCAAATGGTTTACTCTTATTTGATAATGGAACAGCTTGGGCAGAAATACAGAGTGATGGTAGTGCTTTTATTCACTGGACTAATGATTACGAGATTCAACAGGAAATGAATCCTCTTCTTGTTACAGTTGTATAATGGTTATGAGTGTGCATTATATATATAATAAGTATATATATATATATATATATAAATATAATAAGTATATAAATACATATACTAAATAAATAAATAAATACAAATGCATTATCTTAATTAACTTAATTGGATTGTTGTTATAGTTACTTTGTTTAAGAGAAGTGCATATGAAGTAATTATACTATGTTATGTTATTATTATATATTATATTATATTATATTATATTATATTATATTATATATTATAGTATTTGTTATATAGTATAATATATATTATATATTATATTATAGTATTTATTATATAGTATATGGTGTATTTAAATAGGATTATATATTATGTTTTTGTATATTTATATTATATTGTATTATATTA
>JAJMCY010000547.1:0-10186 GCA_030565755.1 Ascobotryozyma cognata | reverse complement strand
TAATTTATTTTTATTTTTTATTTTATTTATATTTTATTTTATTATTTTATTTTACTTTATTTATTTTATTTTATTTTTTATTTTTTATTTATTTTTTATTTATTTTTTATTTATTTTTTATTTATTTTTTTTAGTTTCTATTTTATTCAATTTATTTTTATGTATTAATTTTATTTTAAAATTATGTTTTTATTTTCATGATTTAATTTTTATTTTTATTTTTGTTTATATTTGTCTATTTTTTTAATTTTAATTTTTTATTTAACATTTTCATATATTTTATATGATTAATTGAATTATTTTGAATTATTTGACTTTTGTTTTAATCATCATAATTTGACCATGTTATATTATAATCTGTGGAGATTTGTTAATTTTTTGAATGTTTAAATTTTGAATTTTCATTTCATTTTTCATTTTTCATTTTTCATTTCATTTTCATTTTCATTTATATTTTTTTATTTTTTTATTTTAAAATTTTTAAATTTTAATTTTAATTTTTTCATTTCACCCGTTTTTGCAATACTAACATCCCCAGGTATGGAAGGTACGTCTGGCAGCGTACGATGAAATGACCAAACAATTTACATCATCGGCAACTCCAAATGATCCATGTTTTCAACCATATTTACAAGACCCATCTATATATATAAAAATCGTTAAAGATTCAAACGTTGTGGCGCAGGAAGCTGGTCTTTCTTCCCTGTTAGCTATGCTTCAATATGCTGACCCCCAACCATGTTTACGCTTACGTTCGGCACTTATTTCTACAATGGCTGAGAAAGCATTAAGTTCCGCTAGACAAGGTACAAAAAAGAAATGTATTGATGTATTATTAATGTTTATTGAATTAGATACCCCCCTTCCTGTTATTGAAGAACTTATTCCAATACTTTCCCATAAACTTCCAAAATTAGTAGCTTCAGCTGCTTTTGCTCTTCGTCAAATAATAGAAAATTATGGAATACCAACAATACCTCCAAAATTAATATTAGCAGCTTTACCACCATTATTTTCTCATGCTGATAAAAATGTTAGAGCCGAAGCTTTCGCTTTAACTGTTGAACTTCATCGCTGGCTTGGTGATCAAATTAATCCACTAATATTACCTTCAATTAAACCTGTTCAACAAAAAGAATTACAAGAATTATTTACAAAATCAAATGTGGATGAAAATCCAACGCCTCAAAGATTTTTACGTTCAGAATTACAAGCTCGTCAAGATGCTGCTAATAATGTTAATAATGATTTTTATGACGAATATAACGATATGAGCAATTCAGATCAAAACTCTCAGAATGATTCATTAGATTTAGTTGATCCTGTAGATATTAAATCCAAAATAGACCCATCTTTTTATACAAATATTACTTCATCAAAATGGAAAGAAAGAAAAGAAGCTTTAGATGGATTACAAGAAGCACTTAATGTACCTAAAATTAAAGATGATGACTTTACTGAATTAATTTCTATTTTAGCAAAATGCGTTCAAAAGGATGCAAATATAATGGTTGTCACTGGTGCTGCAAATTCTGTACAAATATTAGCAGATGGTTTAAAATCAAATTTTGCTAGATATAAATCATTAATAGTTTTACCTTTATTAGAAAGATTAAAGGAAAGAAAACAATCTGTTTTAGATGCTTTATCAAATGCATTAGATGCTGTATATTTAGCAACATCATTTTCAAGTATCCTGGAAGATACTTTAACTGCGCAAAAGCATAAAACACCACAGATTAAAATTGAATCTGCAAATTTTTTAATTAGATGTCTTAAAACTATCAGATCTTGTCCAGATAAAGATGAAATATCATCTATATGTAAAACAAATGCTGATTTACTAAGTGATACTCAAGAACCCGTTAGAAATTCAGCGGCAGAGGTATTAGGAACTATAATGAAAATTACTGGCGAAAGGTTATTAAACCCATATTTAAAAGATGTTGATGAGATTAGAGTTACAAAAGTTAAGGGATATTTTGAAAAAGCAGAAGTAAAAGCTAAATATGTCGCACAACCTCCTCCTTCTGTTGTGAATAAAAATCAAAGTCATCCTCAAAGAAGTAATTCATCAGCAAGTAATATTAAACAAAATCAAGCTAAAAGGCCTGTATCTCATAAACCTACTTCCTCTGTTCAAACTACAGCAAGCACGAAAAAACATCACTCATTAGATTCTTTTAGTCCAGAAAAACTTTCAAGAACTCCAAGCAAAAATTTGCAATCACGTATTCTTTCTTCTGCTAAAAATCTTCAAAAACGAACTTCACTTTTAGCTAAAGATCAAACTTCAAGTTTACCAAGTAATTCAGCAAATTCAAGTCCTCGAAAGCCTCTTTTGGAGGATAATATATCTAAACTATTAAGAAAGCCTGGTGGTATATCACAACCTACAGCTCGTGGACTTGCTCATCGCTCATTAGCATCTAAACCAGCTATAGGAGGATCAACATCATCATCATCTTCATCATTTTCTTTTAATCGTCAAGACGGTATAAATAATGGATTATCTAGTGAAGAAAAAATAGAATTAGATGAACTTCGAAAACAAAAAGAACAATATCATAAATTAGAAGATCGATTAAAATTTGAATCACAACAACACGAAACTGAAAAATTAAGATTACTAGAGGAAATAACAACTTTACAAGCTAGAAATTCAGATTTATTAGATGAAAATAATTCATTAATATTAAAATTAAAAGGACAAGAAGCTCATATGATTAGACTACAACAACGCTATGAGGTTGAACATAATAGGGTTGAAAAGCTATCAATGCAATTAAGAGAATCTTTAAATATGACAAGTTCGTTGGATAATGTTTATGCATCTACTTTAGATTGTGATGATGTTGATTACATTCCTTCTCGTTCTCCGTTAAGAAAATCATTTCAAAATACAGGACCCAAAAAGTTAATGTTAAATCCTAATGATAATAAATTTGAAAAATTGGATATAAATTCAATTAATGAAAAGACTACAAATGAAATGCCAATAGATACAAATCCAACAGACATAAATGAGACTGAAACAAAACCGATAGATAAAGCTGCGAATGAAATTTCAGAAATATCAGCATCAACATCTATTAGCTATGGCAATGAAAACACCAAAATATCAAACAACAATGAGTCATCAAGTGGAATACCAAATGGGATTAATTCAATAGGAAATAAAGGTATAAAACGTATTGGAATTCAAGAATCTCAATTACCTCTTTCTCGTCAAAGATCATCTTTAAGACAACCATCAGCATTTAGATCCTCTGTACTTGGTAAAGAAAATGGACATGGTCACAGTCATTTATCTGGTGAGCCTTTGTATAAAAGAGCAGCAGTTTCTTCTATAATAGATTCTTCTTCTAATGAAGAGCCTTGGAAACGTGCTGCTGAAGTTACCAACCAATTAAAGGAGAGGATTTATGCCATGAGAGCAAAACATGACGAGAGAAGGGATTAATTAGATGTTTATGTTATTATTTTTATTTAATGATTTTTATTTATTACTTTTATTTGATTATTTTTACTTTAATTATTTTTATTTAATTGTTTTTTTTATTTAATAATTTTTTTTTTTTTTTTTTTCTATTAATTGGTTTCTATTGGTTTCTTCTATTTAATTAATTATTGGTAACGCCTTGCCTTGCCTTGCCTTGCGCCTTGTATTTTGTATATAATAAGTTGATTTACTAAGCTAAATTTAAACATTTAACTAAAAATTATTTAAAATGTTAAAATTATTTAAAATTTACAAAATTAACTAATTTTTCCTTGGTTTTATAAGTCCTTCATTTACAAAATAATAAACAATTGTTGAATCTTCAGATAAAATTGCAATAAGTAATCTTGTATTTTTAAAATTTTTTAGATTTTCAGTAGTTTTTTCTTTATTTTGAAATCCCTTTATTGCAGCAAAAATTTCTTTCCATTGTAATAAAGTCCATTGTTTTTCAATATTAGTTGGAAGAATAAATTCTTTAAATATTTTTGTATCATTTGGATCAAGTTTTTGCGGTGGTTTTCCAACCAGTAATTTTAAATTATAGTAACCGGTTCCGTCACCGGTTCCGTCACCGGATTCGTGACCGTCCTCGTCGGTCTCGTTGCCATTTATTTGATTTTTTTGTAAATTTATATCAGTAGAAAAAACTTTTAAATTGATTGTTTCCACTTCAGTCCATAGATGTTGGAAAACCAAGTTTTTTGATACTGTTTTACATAAATTTGAGTTTTCCATTAGTATATAAAATAGTTGAATAATTAAATAGAATTTAAATTATATTAAGCAGTTTGCTGCTAAAATGGCAAGGAAACCCAACAGTCTCTAAATTGGAATCTTTATGGAAACCTTAAAAAGTGATTATTATAATTCAGAGCAGACTAAAAATATTCTACCCACCACTATACTATGAAAATGAAAATGAAAATCAGCCAAATAGATACATTTGGGATACCCTAAGTAAACTGTAAAGATGGTTGGAAATATTTAGTATTCCATAATTATGAGCTATATTTCTTGGAATCCAGCATGGATACCTACCTTCAAAACTCACACCACAATGTAAAATTGTAGAATTAAATATACAAAAATAAAAAAAATAAGATAAGTTAAATAAACTTAACGTAACTTTAAATAAATGTATTTGTAAACAGAATATTAAAATAAATTGTAATAGATGACCAATTAAAATTTTCGTAGAATATATTTAATTTTATAAATACAAATACAATACAATACAATACAATACAATACAATACAATACAAATACGAAAAACACGAAAAAAATACAAAAACTAACCATTAACCATTCATCTACTATTAACTATTAACTATTAACTATTAACTATTAACTATTAACTACTAAAATGAAATCCCAACCTGTAAAAATATATCACGATGTCTGAGGACGGCTATTCGCACGAGTAAAAGATATACTCTGGGAATTAAAAAACATTTTGCGAATTGGACTCGGTTTGTTCTCAGCCTGTAAATTCTTTATTTTTAACTTCCACTCTTCAATAGAATCAATTTTAGGACCAAAAGAATAAACTTTAATGCCAGAATGATTTAATACACACACCCTTTGATGATCACCTGAGATTTTTATCGAATCATTGTATTTTAGAATTTGTGATAAAGAATCAGAATTTGTAATTGGAACTTGCGTAATAGATGAAGAACTTATATCCATTGATAATCTATTGGTAATTATATGTTGATTACTAGAATATAAAGTAGAACCGTAAATTATAAGTCCAACTCCATTATATAAATATAAATTTGAAAACCCAGAAACTAAAACAAAACTTGGATGAATGTTATTTTTATTATTATCTTTATTATTAACACTATTATTATTAATATTAATGCCCCCTAAATTAAATTTAATTAAAAAATCACTTCCAAACGCAATGTAAACCAAATTCGAATCTAAAGGCTGATAACATATCGGTGACGAAGAAAAATTTATCTTCATTATAAATAATTTCTCTCCATTAAATTTAACAATCACAATTTGATCAAATAATCCACCATCACTTTTTAAGCAAAATACTATATTATATAAATCACTGTTAACAATTCCTGATAATTCACAGTTATTCCCTTTTGTTAAATCTAATAATAACTTTGAAATAATACTTGTAGGATATTCTTTTTTAATTTGACTATTCCATAAGATCATTTCATAAGAATTTTTAAATAAAACTAATAAAAAAAAACCCGAACCAATTAAATCTATTGGTTTATTATAGTTATTCTTTGGTAATTCTAATTTATTATATTTAACTTTACCAGGTGACAAACTATCAAGAAATATCCAAGAATGAAGTATATTATTATCATCAATGCCTGCACATAAATTTTTCGTACAAACTAAAAAATCTAATTTATTAAAACAATCATTGATAGCCGTAAACCTATTGGATTCTAAATCTATTAAACCATTTTTAAATGTATACATATGGTATGAATTACCAAAATTATATACAAATGAATAAAATAATTTACCAGCACAATACGCCATTGTAGCACAATCTCTCATTCCACGACGAAAACTTAAAACGTCTTTACACTCAGTTGGTTTTCGATTTTCAAAATTTCGTTTATTAATTATTAAATATTTTAATTTTTCTTCATTGGATAAATGAATATAATTATGATATAAAATCCTTTCGTGAGGAAAGTAATTTTCAATAACTCTTTTATTAACATATGAAATTCTTAGTATTTTATTCCATTTCTTAGAAACTACCCTTAATGTGAAAACCTCTTCAGGTGATAAGTATGAAAAAATCAATATTGAAATATGAGATGGCAAATCTCCAATTATATCAAAATCTGATAAACATCTTTGTTCTAAATATTTCTTTATTTTTTTACTTTCAGAGTATTTATTGAAAATATTAGACGAATTAGGTGTGCAAATCGACTCTTGACTCAGAAATGGGTCTGTATCCATAATTTGAAAAAAATTTATAAAAATATACAAAAATTTACAAATTTATTTATAAATTTTAGAAATATCGATTCTTTTTTTTTATAAACAGTTATAAACTTTTAGTATAACTATGTTATAAAACAAGCCACAGAATACCTAAATAAAACAATAATAAGTAAATGAAACTTTCACTATAAAAAGTAGAAATAGCTAATCTCTTTAAACTTTTAAAAATCACAGTTGGTCATGCAAATAAATATTATCAGGATTAGCAAATTTTTAATATCTTTTAGCAAATTTTAACAACTTTAAACAACTTTGGAAATTTGCCATTTTTAAAATTTAATATGCATTACTTGAAAAAACATGACATGTTGAATAAATCGAATTTCCTGTATAGGAACATAAAAAGTTTTTCCTAAAGGTCACAAGGGCAAATGATTTTTAATTTAAGGGTCCTTTTCCAAAAGCGAAGTTTAAATATTTGCGAATTTAGTGAAGAGTAAAAAAAGGAAAGAGGGATAAAAACAACAAAAAAAAATATAAATAAAATAGAATAAAAATAAAATGAAAATAAAAAGTTATAAAAACAAACAACAAAAAAAAAACTCAAAATAAGAAACGAATTTCATAAAAAAAAGTAAAGGAGGAAAACAAAAAAATTTTTTTTTTTTTTTTTTTGAAAAAGGGCATGGAAAAGCATAAAAGGTGCATAAAACGAGCATAGAAGGGCGTAAGAGCATAAAAAATAAAAAATTATGTATTATTCATACACACAAAATTAAACAAAGTAAAGAAAATTTTATTTGTTTAAGAAAACAAAGCAATAAACAATAAGATAAAAAAAAAAAATAAACAATAAAAAAAAAATAAACATATACAAAATCAATAAAGTAAATAAACCATTAAGCGGAAATCTGCTGAAGAACGTTGGAAAGCAAGTTCACTCTTTTAAGAAGTTCGTTGTACTTTACTTTATTCAAATTATTCTCCTTTACATCCTCGTCCTCCTGCTCCTTCCCATTATCTAATTCCAACTTGTAATTTTGCAATTCCTTATTCATTTTAAAAAGAACGTTGTCAAGTTTTTCCTTGAATGATTGAAAAAATATAGGATCAGCTTGGGTAACGTAATAGAAATTTATCCAATTTAAAAGAAATCCAAAATAATGATTATTTAATGCCATAGTTTCTTCACTAATCTGTATAGATTCAAGAGCAATAGTATTTAATTCAGAAATTTGAGACTCAGAAAGAGTAATAAATGGTGGAGCGTAATATTCCTTGTCTATATCGCTATCACTAATATATCTTTTAAAATTAATATTAATATTTGGTGTTTTCATGATAAAATCCTTTAATAATCCAAGAATACAAGTAAATTGCTTTTCAGAAGCATCATACTTAAGCATTCCAATTATAAAATCATAAGCAAACTGTGGAGAGCTTAAACGTAAAAGTTTTGCAATAATAAAATGTACTATAAGACTAGCAAGTGGATAAGAAGCAAAACTTTTTACAGCTAAAAGTTTAAGAAATTTTCCAAATTCTGTTTTAGAAACGTTTTTTATTTCATCATGAGAGGCATGTGCTGTATACCATAAAGAAAGCGCAAATATAGCATCACTAGTTCCAGCTCCTATTTCTTCATCGGGGCGGTATAAAAAGTATTTTGAGATTAAAATCAAATCATCAATTTTTATAGTAAAGGATACATCGTTTGGATCAGAACACAAGAGTTCTACTAAATTGTATAAAACGCCGAATTCCGAAAGATGTATATCCGAGGCATTCTTTGGTATTTCATCATCGATGTCGTCTTCATCACCCTTGTTTACTTCTCCAGCTTCGTCGTCATTTTCATTTTCATTTTTATCTTCATCATCATCATCATCATCATCATCATCATCATCATCATCATCTTCATCTTCATCTTCATCATCACTCTCTTGATTTATTTGTAAAGAGTCAAGACCAAAACTTTCAGCTTTTTTTTCAAAATTTAAAAAATCTTGAGATAAATTTCTTTCCTTAGCTAAATCAATCAACCATTGATATAATTTTGAAGGAAACTGATCATTGGCAATAGTATTTTGATATAAACGTAATGAGAAATCAACAAAATGTATAGAAGAATTATGCAAAGTAAGTTTCATAGATTGCATTCTAATGGGAAGACAAGGAAAATCATTTTTAACTTGATTAAATAAACGAACAGTCCATTGAACAGTAAAATGTCTAAAGATTATTTCAGTCAAATAAGTATTATATGAAGAAAATAAAGCTCTAGATATTTCCAATTCATTCTCTGATATACTATTATTTAATGAATCAATTGGAGGATTTGGATGATTGCAATCTCTTGCAAAAAGATAAAGTCTTTTGGCAATTACATAAATAGACATATATGAAAGAGTTGAAATTACACGAGCTCCAAAGGATAAGAAAGAAGTTGTAATCATTGAAATAAACCTAGAAGGGTATTGTGTATTAATACGTTTCAATACACCGAGTGAAAGGGCATATAAAGAGGCGAATTTTGAAGAAAACAATTTTTCATAATCTGATGGGAATATTGATAAATCTTTATTGTAAAGGATTTTGGAGTGATCTATATCTAATCTTGATAGGATGTTTAAAGATTCTAATAGAACCTCTTTTGGATTACCACCTGCGCCCAGTTGACCAAAAATGACCAAAGCTCTTGATTTTGCCGTTCCTCCATGGAAAGAAGACTCTTCATCAAAGGATTTGAAATTATTTGAGTGCAAGTAATTGAGCAAAACGTCAATGATACTCCACGCGATATTGGATAATAGTTGTTCCTGGATGTTAGGCGTTATGAATACTAGATATAAATTGAAATATTCATTTGTATGAGGACAAACAAACAAACAAACAAACAAACAAACAAACAAGCAAACAAACAAACTCACATCTTGGTTAAGAACATCGGATAAAGTTTCCAAAAGCTTTATTTTGTCTTCCTCTGAATATTCAAGACCGTTCAAAAGAGAGACATCGACCAGGGTTGCATAGGAAAGGTAATCTTGGGTTTCCTGAAGGTTAGTTTTGCATATGATAATAGTAATAATAGTATAATAGTAATAATAGTATAATAGTAATAATAGTATAATAGTAATAAATAATATAATAGTAATAAATAATATAATAGTAATAAATAATATAATAGTAATAATAGTATAATAATATAATAATAACAAAAAGTAAACAAATATATGCTATCTTTTCCTTAAAATAAATAAATACAACATAATAATAATAATAAAAATAATATTAATAATAATTAATAATAATTAATAATCAATAAAAATAAATAATAAATAAAAATAAATAAATAAAAATAAATAAATAAAAATAAATAATAAATAAAAAAACAATAAATAAAAAAACAATAAATGCTAACTAAAAAGTAAAAATAAAAAAGATTGAAATTGACAGAGGGGAAAAACAAATTTGATATAAAAAAATAATAAATGCTATATAAAAAATGAAAAATACAAAATATTGAATTTGACATAGGGGAAAAACAAAAAGAGAAAACAAGAAAAAGGAATCCTACTGGAAACCTAAGAAATAAATAATACAAATTGAATTTATTCAATTTGTATTTATACATAGTAAAAAAATAGTATATAATATAATAATAGTAATAAATATAATAGTAATAAATATAATAGTAATAAATATAATAGTAATAATAATAATAATAATAATAATAA
>JAJMCY010000546.1:0-10155 GCA_030565755.1 Ascobotryozyma cognata | reverse complement strand
TTTATTATATTTATTTAATTTATTTCTTTATTATTTATTATATTATTTAATTTATTTATTTAATTTATTATTTATTTAATTTATTTATTTAATTTATTATTATTATTATTATTATTATAATTATTTAATTTATTTAATTTATTTATTATTTATTATATTTATTATAATTATTTAATTTATTTAATTTATTTATTTATTATATCATTTATTATATCATTTATTATATCATTATACCAATGGTCTTACAAAACATTAAAGGTACAAATCACTTTAACAATTTTAACTGAAACTAAAATTTTGATATTGTAATTATATAGATATGTAAAACACAGAAACAAACAAAACAGTAATTTAAAAAAAAACCTCATATGCATACTTAAAAACCCATATTATAAAGGTCAATAAATAGCCATTCCATACGTAAAACTAAACTTGAGTCTAATGTTGATTAAGAATTACTGTTTTTAGGTTTTAATACTGATTGTCTTTTTCAGTATTACAAGTCCTCCTAAAATAATATATGTTATATATATATATAATATATATATAATACATATATAATATATACATACATACATATATAATCATCATTATAATAACAAGACCTAAACTAAAAAATCTTTTATGTAACAAATATGCAGTTTTAATTAAACCAAACCTTCAATAGTACTGTACTGACTATGCTTATGGTATCAGATACCTTTATTCCCATATTTTATTAAAAAAGTTTGATTCTTTTTACTATCAGTTGCTGTATTTGTTTGTTAATTTCTAGATTCGTATACATGTCTTATTTTTATTTTATTCTTTATCTTTATTCTTTATTTAAATCTATTTTAAATTCATATCCTTCATCACATATACTGAGAACAACAGTTGTGCCTTATATTAAAAATACATACAATAAAAGAGTGCAAGAGTGCAAGAGTGCAATAAACCCCCCTCAATACTTTGGTCGCCTTTTCCTTCCAGAATATTTACTATCAGTAGGAACATTTCTGCCCCTTCTCTTATTAAGTTCCTTTTTACGTAATATGTATTCCTTTTTATTCTCCCTCACCTTAGCTTTCTTTCTTTTTAAATTAGTATCTGCATATTGATTCTCAACAGTAGTAACACCTTTTAAATTCAAAGAACCCTCTTGAGAAGATGCATCATCAGATACACCAGCAGATAATACTAAATAATATTTAATATTTTTTTTACTTTCAGGATGATCAACAACCAAACCACCTGAAAAACCAGCATCTCTTGCAGCACATAAAATTGAATTTCTTTGAGTATCATTTTGAGGATAAAATTGTAAAACAGCTTTTCCACCACGTTTAAGTGAAGAAAATAAAGATTGAAAAAATAATTTTAATCTTTTTTTAGGATTTTGTAAATTTGTATCAGCATTACATAACCATTGTATAGCAGAAATTGAAATTGCTGCATCGAAACTTCCTGGTCTAAAGGGCAAACCTTGTCCCATATCAGAAAGGAAAAGATCACCTTTTACCTCTTTGTCCAATGCAATAGCCAACATTGACGGTGAAATATCAAGTCCAACCCATGAATGTCCTTCTTCTGTCAGTACTTCACCAGAGAGACCTGAACCGCAACCAATATCTAAAACAAAGTCTCTGTTTGATATTGCCAATAAATCCAATGCTCGCAATGTCATTTCTACTTGAATGTGTTGTATTCTAGACGAAGATGTGTATTTGGAAGCTTCATTTTCAGAGTAAAATATTTCTGGTGGTGCTGTATTTTCAGGTCTGGACATTGCGTGTAGGTAGTAATAATAATAATAGTAATAATAATAATAATAATAATATAATAATAATATAATAATAATATAATAATAATCAATTAATAAATAAATATATAAAAAATTTTATAAAAATTTATAAAAAATTTCACATATAAACATAAAAAACTATACAACTTTAATCTCAAAATAAGTCCTGTAATTTGCACCACTTCGCTTCACCATTTTTAATCTCATGACAACGAACGTTTAAAAATATTTGAAAACCCTTTAAAAAAAGATTAAAAAGCTTAAAAAGCTTAAACCTATTTGCATGACAACGCTATTTTTAAAGTATATTTAATTTTTGACCACTACAACGAAATATTTCCTATAACAACCGTACATACTACAAAGATAGATACTACAAAGATAGATACTACAAAGATATATTATTATGCACCGTTTAGCCCTTGATGGCCTTGTAACGAATGAATCATTTTCCTTAGTTGTACAATCACTTTCGGTTTTATCAGGATCTTTACCTATAAAAACATTAGAACATATTGCAGTTTTTGTACCAGCAAAGCCTCCACCACATAGAGTTGGAAGTAATTTAATAAATTCCTATCAACAGTATCGTATTTCTGTATCAGCAATTATAAAACAGGATCATGAAAATGACACTACTACTGATACTAATAATTTAGAAGAAGCTACTACTAATACTAATCATTTAGAAAAAGAAGAAGAAGAAGAAAAAGATAATATACAACCTGAATGGTTTTTTGAAGCACTAAGTTCTAAAGATAGAGCAGATTATACATGGACACTATCTGTTTCTGAATTACCTGAAATATCAGGTACAAAGAATCCAGCAGCACAAATTTCACAAGAAATTCATGCTTCTACAATATGTGGAGGACTTGTACAAGGTGTTGATTATAATAATAGTAATGGTAATAGTAATGGTAATAGTAATGGTAATAGTAATGGTAATAGTAATGGTAATAACATCCTAGAAGATGGCTTGTATGGCGATGATCCTTTAATATGCTTAGGTGCATTAGGTTACAGATTTGATTTTGAATATAGAAAAGAAATTTTAACATTTGTTAATGGTTCTGTTACATTACGTTTAATAAGATTACATGCACCTTCAAATCTTCCTTCACAATCAACAACAACAACAACAACAACAACAACAACAACAACACATCAACAAAATCATCAACAAATACCTATTTGGCAATTATTAGATCCTACTGGTACATGGATTTTAGATGCTGAAACACTTGTATCTTCTGCAACTGATAGAAATGCTGTAGCAAATGCTTCTTCTATTTTAAAAAATACTGCTCAACAATTACAAGGTGCTGTAGATTTAATTGTACCAGAAAGGATGGCTTTTGATACAAGGGTCCATCCTCAATAATATGTTTATCATATGATCCTATTTACTATTATTAATCTATTTTAGTATTTATCAGCAAGGATTGTAAATGTAAATGTAAATGTACATGTAAATGTAAAATATAAATATAAATATAAATATAAATATAAAATAAAATAAAATAAAATAAAATAAAATAAAATAAAATAAAATAAAATAAAATAAAATAAAATAAAATAAAATAAAATAAACAAAACAAACAAACAAACAACTCATCCAAACAACTCATCCAAACTAATCGTCACAATAACAACTTCTCAACGAAATAAATTCTAATAGTAATAATCCCAGATCAATAAATAATCAATCATATAGGTAAAAAACAGAAGAAAAGAATAATATGTTCTGCACCATTTAAAAAATAAAAATAAAAATAAAAATAAAATAAAAATAAAAATAAACTTTTATAGCTCTTCACTTCTTCTTTAATAAACCTAACTTCCTTCTCCAAACACTTTTAGCTGCCTTCCTTTGAATCTGTATTTCATCAATATCCTGTTCTGATACCCAACCAGATCTTTGTAATCTCTCCTTTGCTGCTACAAATGCATCATCATGTACTTGCATTTGCCTTTCCATAATACTTATTATTTTATCCTTATTAACCATCTCAATATCTAATCCAGTTCCATTAACACTTTCAATTTTTGAAGCATTTGCTTGTAACTGTTGTTCTTCTAATTTATTAGAAAGTATATCAAATCCATCAGATGGTGCAATTGGAGTAAGCATTGCAATTGGAAGTCCAGGTCCACCTCCTCCACCTCCACTTGATGTTTTCTTATCATTTCCAGATAAAGAACCAGAAGATGAAGCTAACATAGCAGCTGATGCTGCTGTAGTGGGTATTGAATAAAGTGATGAAACTGATGAATTTAATATTCCATTCTTATTTGTAATCATTGCTTGACTAGTAATAGAAGAATTAAAAAAAGATGAAGAAGCAAGTGCAGATGCTGTAGATAATGAAGAAAGTGATGTTCCTGATGTTCCTGATGTTCGTGGAGGTGCCATATTTGTAGAATAATTACCCTCAGATAATGTTGTTAATTGTGTAGTAGAAGATCCAGAACTAATTGCCGTAGATTTATTACGAGAAAAATAATTAGAAGTAAATGAAGAAGAAAAAGAAGATAATGGTTTGCTATTATTATTATTATTATTATTATTATTATTATTATTACTCGAGTCATCATTAAAATTTTTACGCAAAGAAATTCCACCTTTATTAGATGATGATGTACATGGATTAACTGTTACTGTTGCAGTTGCAGCAGCAGCAGTAGCTTCAAGTGCAGTTTCAGTTATTAATTCTAATCCTTCAATAATATGTAAAGCAGCAGTGGAACTTAATAATTTTTCTTTAGGAGAAATATTAGAAGCTATACATCTAGTAGGATTATTTCGTTGTATCTCCTGTAATTTTAAAAATGGATTAGAAGTAGGTGAAACTTCTTCATTATGGTAATTGTAATTTCTATCAGAATGGGTATTTGAAGTTGAAATATTATTATTGCTTTCATCATTATTATTTACATCAGCATTTGTAATCACTGAATCACTTAAACTACTAAAGTTTCTCATATTAGAAGTTTTTAGTGAACCTTCATTCTCATTAGAAGACACTGTATTACTTCGTAGCCGACTAAATTTCCTCACTGGAAATTCTCCACTTGATATACTAGGAGATGGCAGTGGAGAATTGATAGATTGATGAAATAATAAATCAGTTGGAACTGAACTAATACGAGTATTGGAAATATTATTCATTGTATCATTTGACATAGAATATATATTATCCTGATATGGATAAGAATATTGATTTAAACGAGAAGATTGATAATTTATCATTTCATGATTATTAGTAGAGTTAAAAGGGCTGTACATCAGACTAGGTGTTATAGGAAGTGTACTTTCAACCCCTTCCGGGCCTTGTTCTATATAAATTGTGTTATCATTAATATTTTTATTATAAGAAGCTAAACTAGAATCATTTCCAATATGAAACTCTTCAAATTTTTGCTCCATTGTTAAAGGGGTATTTGAACCTGAATATCCATCTAGACTTTCTGAATTTATGTCAACACCCAATCCATTCATATTAGAATGCGATTTGTTATTATTTGTAATACGACTAATAGAATTTGACATAAAATAAGAATTTTGAAGGGCAGGATTATTATTGTTATAATTCTTATTATTTTTATTATTATTTATATTTGAATTTGTATCGGGCAAATAGGTATCAAGTGGACTTACACCTATTAACTCATAAGGCATACCAATACTATGAGAGTTTGTAAAATCAGTATTAGAAAATTTTAATTTAGAATCAGGATCTGAAGGAGTTTTGGGAGTAATAATAGTATCACTACTACGGCTACTTAAACTGTTTGATCTCTGAGAAAGAGAAAGAGATCTAAAATAGGTTGTACTATTTTTAAAACTGTCTGTAGATCGTCTATTAATTTTTTTAGAAAAGGAGGGGGTTCTTGTAGGGTAGGAAACACTTCTAATGCGGGTGTATAAAGACGCAGCTTTATCAGATAACTCGCGATGGAATTTAGAGTGAGAAAACGAACTAGAGAAAGGGGTAGCTTTTTGTGATGATGAAGGAAGAAAATCATTATAATTTGAATCGTTTGTATCTGACATGGCTTCATAAGAAAATTTTGAGTATTCGTTATTATAATCTTCGTAATCGGAAAGGGAAGTGTCATTAAATTCCATTACTGTATTCATTTTAAATTTTTTATCATTGTTTAGATTACTTTGAGAAGTATATCTCGGAGAAATTAAAGAATCACTAGTTGATCTGCAGGAATTTGAGCGTAACATTTTCTCTGAGTTATGGTTTGTGTTTGAAAAGAATGTCTGATACGAATGTTGTCGGTTTAATTTAAGTGGTTTTGGTTTTGCGGACCTTTTGTTTGTAAAGGACGAGAAATCTAATTTTTTAAAGGATGAGAAGGCATCGCTTTTGCTTGAGTTAGAGTCTGCCATGTTTATGTTTTGTATGTGATTTTTTTTTTCTAAAGGAAAGAAAAAGAAAATAGTTTATCTGACGGTATCCAAAGATAGTGTAAAACTAACGAATGTGGGATTTTAATCCTGGAAAGAAATAAAATGATAAATAAATTATAGTGAGAAATCCAAGAATAAGCCAATTCTCATAGTACTAAAGTTGCGTCGATTGCAGAAAAAGGAGTGAGTGGAAAGTAGAAATATGAGTTTCAGATAAAAATAAAATAAACAAATACGAATAAAAATGTAAATGTTATTTCTTTTTATTTATTCTCTTTAAGGGTAGTTTAAAATTTTAAAAGAAAGAAAGGGTCCTTGCGTATTATTACCAGCGGGTAACCACCGATTTCGACTGGAAATTGTATAAGAGTCGTATTTTTGTTTTTGTTTTTGTTTGCGAGTGTGGTAGTTTAATTTTTAACTGCGGGTTCTATGGGTTCTATGGGTTCTATGGGTTTCCTATTTTCAGTTTCTGATTCCTAATTTTAGTCTCGTATACTGGGAATCCTGAAATGCAAAATCCGAATGCAAAATCCGATCGTCTAGAAACAGCAGTTTAAATCGACCTTCAGTGGAGCCTGGTAAAGACAGAAGCTATAGAATCTTAATATTTTGGATTCCTTGATATTCCTTGATATTTTTTGGATTCCTTAGTATTTTTGGATTCTTAGTATTTTCGGATTCCTTGGAATTCCTTAGTTCGACGCGATTTCGTGAATGCTCTCAATTGAAATTCTAGTTTATAAGTTAGCAAAGTATAGAAACAAAAAAGAAAATAAAAACAACTTGGAAAACTCAAGAAACTTGAAAAAAACAGGGAAAACTGGAAAAACCTAAAAAAAACAATAGAAAATTAAAAAATCCAAAAAAATCCAAAAAAATCCAAAAAAATCCTTACATACAAAATAAAACCTAGTTTTTCCTACAAAAAAATGAAATTGAGTTTGTATGTGAAAAAGAAAAAAAAAAGAAAAAATCTGGACAAGTTTTTTATTTTTTATATTTTTTTTTTTATTTTTTTTTTATGTTTTTTTAAGATTTTTTTAAGATTTTTCACGTTTTTTATTTTTAATTTTTATTTTTTTTTTTTTTTTAATTATTTTTAATTATTTTTAATTATTTTTTAATGAAAACAAAAATGAGCTTGGAAAAGGGTTTTGTGCTATTTTAGTGTAAAACATCTGTTGTCGTGGATACGGTGTGTTTATTTTTCTTTTTTTAGTTTTTCTTTTTATTCTGTGTTGTCAAGGGGTGAGTCTGGGTCACGTGGTTGTGTGGGATGGTGTGTATTACATTGTATTATTATGTATTATTATGTATTATTATGTATTATTATGTAAATACTTCGTATTTACATACGTTGTATTGTAATACAGAGCATAACGTGCGTATTTACGCGTATTCACGCGTAAATACTCCCAAACTTCTAAAAACGGATTTTTTTAATTCATACATTCCTTGTCGCCAGGAACAAACAACTGTAACTTTTTTTTAATTGAAGGATCAAATATCCGAAATAGCGTAAGTAGTATAATAGTAGAATGTAATTGTAGCGCTTTATAATTAATTTGCTGCTTAATTGATGTAGACATACACAGCCTTGATAATAAAATAGTAAATAAAAAGCAAGCGTATAAACGACCGTGTAACCGTGTAACCGTGTAACCGTGTAACCGTGTAGCCAATAAACCAGTTCAAACTAAGTTTGGGCTTGGAATCTATCAAAGCATCTCAAGTGGTCAAAGGAAGAAATGAATAATGAATATAAACAGTAACAAAAAAACAATAACAAACAAATGAATTAATAGACATATATACATAATGAACGTAAACAAACACTCCGTCGAGTTACTCACTCGTACCAGTACATTTTCCACCTTGAGACATCCTCCTCGGTACCTTCGATCTGAAATGACAACCGTAGTATATCCTCATACCCCTCATCAATCGTTGGGGACTGGAATCGCAAGTCATAAGACCTGAAGGCAAAAAAAGGCAGCGGCTTTATCGGTTTCACTTTACTAACCGTGGTGTTCTCATCAGAACTCCTTTCCTTCAGCTTCACTGGATCCAGTAGAATCTTTCTGGAAGCAAACGCTCTTATTGCGTCATTGTGCTTGGCAACATCTAAATTAGTATCGATATGTATTAACCAAACTTTAGCATTCAACTCTAATGCCAATTGTATCCATTGTTTTCTCGTTTCCTTATCCGCATTGGTGTTGTCTACAATTATTTTTTTATTCAATGCATTTGTTTTTGAAGAGCCATTCATGGTTTGTTTTTCCAGAGTGGTATTCAAACAAGCAGCTTGCAACTCGTTTCTTGCTAATTTCAAACAATTTCCAATTGTTTTCAGTTTATCTTGATTCACATGTATATAATTACGTGGAATAAAATATTTTTTAGTCAATGTTGATTTCCCTGCAGCTGGTCTACCGCACAGTAAAACAATTATATTATTATCCTCAATAGTTGAGTCAATTTTTTCAATGAATTTATTTAAATGTAAATTAATCCCCTGGGAATTACTAATAAACCCTTTTTGATATGTAGGTGGATTAAAAATACCAGGTCTCTCTATAGATGGAACTAAATAATCACACAAATAGTCATCAATACTATAATATTTTATTCCCAAATTTGTTGAAAAATGAACCAATCTATTATTATCAAAATGCAAAGATAAAGGAAGACCAACAATAAAAGAAGAATTTAAATCTATAGGAGAAGAGACAATTTCAGAACCAGAAATATTTTTACAAATTTCTATATTAATATCATTATTTAAAATTTCATTAACTATGCCTAAACGCGGTAATCTATATTCATTATCAGCTAAAGCCGAATAAAATATTAATGGACGATCTATTAAATTGAGTAAATTTTCAACATATTGCAATAAATTTGAATATTTTCTTTCGGATTTATATGTACAAGTTGTATTTCCATCTAACAATACAATTAATGTATTTTGATTATTTGAATTTGAATCATAAAAATTTCTAATTTTTTTAATAACATTAAAGACTTCCTCTGAAAATTTTAATTCCAAAGCTGGGTTTTTTTTATAAACAGTTTTTTTATTTTTAAGACAAGAAGTAGTGAAAAAACCAATTTTTAACGGTAACTTAAATGTACGATCTGAGATATCACCATATGAACATTTAAGTAATGATTGGCTTTTATTAAAGTTCAGTCCTTTATATTTTCTCTTGAGAGTTGACATGGTACGCGTTGTGATACAAACGATGCAAACTATACAAAATTACAAAAAAACAAATTACAAACTATACAAACTATACAAACTATACAAAATATATACAACCATGTAAAACGGTCTACCAGTAGATTAAATTAGAACAAAACGCGTCATACACGAAATTTAAAAAAGTTAAAGAAAGAAAGAAACAATAAAAATAAAATAAAATAAATAAAATAAAATAAAATAAAATAAAATAAAATAAATAAAATAAAATAAAATAAAATAAAATAAAATAAAATAAAAAACCTAAACGTCAATCTAAAACTCAGTCATAGTGTGATAATTGGAGTCATAATAACCAGTATTTTAAAGCCAATATCCGTTTCCTAATCGGATCTAATCAGTTACTCTATAGAGTACAAATTCATATAGTTTAATTATTATTTTATTACCCGGTTCGCGTGTTTGTAACTGTTTTTTCTTTTTTCTTTAATTTTTTCTTTAATTTTTTCTTTACTTGACTCAATAAAAAATAAAAAATTAACCTCAAAAAAGGTTGGTTTCCATGGTGATTGTCTGTATACCAATATAATAATTTGCTTCACAAGGCCGTAGTTTTACGGGGTTTTTATTATTTGATAATTATTTGATATTTATTATTATTATTATTATTATTATTATTATTATTATTATATATTATTATTATATATTATATTATTATATATTATATTATTATATATT
>JAJMCY010000545.1:0-10198 GCA_030565755.1 Ascobotryozyma cognata | reverse complement strand
AAAAATTAAGCAGAATTATATAATTTAAGTTTACTAAATTAATATATATTTTTATTCATATATACTAATATTTATATTATATTATTATATTAAAACTAAATATAATACTATTTTATAATTAATATTATTATATGCAAATATAAATAAATATATATATATGTACATATATATATTATAAAAACTTAAACATATATAACATGTCTCTCATTAGCATATAAAGTCATTTTTTGTTTTTTTTTTGTACTTAAGCATTTTATCAACAAACTTATTATTATACGGTTGTTTAATTTTCTTGATAGTATAGAATGATTTTAAAAGTTATTTATGAAAGATTTATACTCTACAATCAATATATATTCCAAATTTATTACAACTGGCCAAGATTAGTACGTATATTGTTAAATTATTATAAACATTATTACCTAGGTAATATTCGTTTTGCATACCTCTTTTAAAACGCACGCAAATCCTGTCTCTCGAGGATGTGCATTTTGAGAGAGTATACTATATTACAAATGCAATAAAATTGTAAATGTTATATATAATAAGCATTTCGGGGAAATCCAAGTATCTATAAAATAACAAGACTTTATTTAGCTTATGATAACTAAAACACATCATAGTGTAAATTAAATTTGATAAATACTGGTAAACTAAATAAAACTTAATACTTTTACTTTTATCTTTTAAGTGAAAATATATTTTAATTATTATATTTTTCCAGTTTAGATAAACCCTAACTGTACATTAAGTAACTACACAAGAAAGATATATTTGCCAATTTCTGTTATAAACAGTAAAAAGAAAAGAAAAGTAAAGTTCTAAAAAATTTCAATATTTTTTATATTATTAAAAAATGTATAAATAATTAATACAATATTTATGAATGCGTAGTATATTCTTTTTCTTAAATATGTAATTTGATAAAGTTAATAAATATATTGTATACTAAATTTAAATATTTTAACTAAATATTTATAATAAATTATTTTACTATAACAACCATAATATAACAAATTCTAATGACGTATTTTACACTTAAGTATATTTTTGCGGGGATTTAGTAATATATTTATTATTGTTATTGTTATATTATTAAAAGCAATACTATAGGTTTTAAAACGCTATACATTGGATTGAATATTCAGTCGAAATAAAGAAAAATATAGTAACATAGATATTATTTTTTTTTTTAAAAAAGTCTTTATGATAATTGGATTTAAGTGTGCCAAGATTCTGTTATTTCTGTATCTTGTTTTTTAATAATATTAAATTTTATTATTATTTTTTTTATAGGGTTATTTTATTTCAAAAGGGTGTATATCTTTCCTCTTTTAAAAATTTTCAAGTATGGGTTCAAATTCTAATGATTTAGATGCTTATACGTTAAATCACCCTCAATTAGGAAGTTTGATTGGTACAGTTAAACACGAGCCACAAATAGTTCAGTTCTATTCTATTCCTTATGCTTCTATTCCAGAAAGATTTAAACAATCAAATATTTTAACAAAAATACCAGATTCGCGCTCAAAAAGTTTTACTGAAATAGGACCGGTAGTTCCTCAAGTACTTCCTCCGCATAATCGTATTGTATATGGAACAGAATGGGAATCAGATGATAGTTTTATTTGTGATGAATTTAACTCTCTTTCTTTAACTATTTCTGTTTCTAAAAATACTTTAAACTCATTATCTTCATCTGACTCTCCTTCTACTTCATTACTTCCAGTCTTAGTTTATATACATGGAGGTGGATTTTATAAAGGTTCTGCCGTATATGGTCGAGAAGATAATTCTTTTTTGGCAAGTTACTCGGAAAAGATTCAAAAACCTATTATAATAGTTAGCATACAGTATCGCTGTGGAGCTTTTGGATTTTTAGCTTCCAAAGCTTTATTAAATGAAGCTAAACGAAATGATGAAATCGCATTAAATTATGGACTTGTTGATCAACTTAATGCGTTGAAATGGGTTCAAAAATTTATTTCTGGTTTTGGTGGTGATCCAAATAATGTAACAATTGCTGGTGAATCTGCTGGAGCGGTTTCATGTTTTGATCAAGCTATTTCACCTTTATCTCGTGGATTATTTAAACGTGTGGCTTTCTTTTCAGGACATCTTAGAACTTTGCCTCCTTTATCTATTGAAGTTTTAGAGAAAATTTTATACAAGCCTTTATTAAAAGCAGTAGGAATAGATTTTGAAAATACCACGGAAGCAGAACAGCTTAAAATGCTTCGTAAGATTCCTGCTGAAAAGCTTGTAAAAGCTTATTCTTCAAGTATTCTTTTTTTTTATCCATGTCTTTCTGGTGGATTTTTCCCAAATATCCAACATTCAACTGACAAGAATAATATTGAAAATGAGCTTTTAGTTCAGAATCCTGATATTACAGATATTGCATCTGGATGCACTTCTAATGAGGGCGTATATTTTAATTTTTTTTCATTATTTGGTTCTGTTGAAAAATTTATTTTAATATTTACAAAGATAGCAACAATGGCCCAAGTTCCAAAAAATGTTATAGATAAACTTTTGAAAATTGCTGGTATTAATCAAGGCTCAGAATTTGATGAAAAGAAGGCCATTACTGGAGTTTCGCAACTTCTTGGAGAATTTTTTATTTCAGCTCATCAATATAAACTTGATTTTGATCTTGGCCGTCTTTTGGGGTCTTCTAGTAATTGTGAAAATAATAAAAAACGCTATTACAGATACTCGTTCGAAAGAATGAACCCTTATGATGGTGCAATGAAGGGTTTTTCACATCATACGTTAGATTTATTATATTTTTTTTTAACTAATACTGCGGGTCCAATGTCTGGAAATTATGATACTAAGCTTGCAAAAGATTATGCATCTGGTTGGATTAGATTTATTTATGGTGAAGAGGCTTGGCCAGAATTTGTTTCGACTGGAAAAATATTTGCTATTACAAATGATAAAGGAGCGATTAGTATTCCATATGAGGAAGATAAAAAGATTTATAAGAATGTATACGAAATACGGGATATTATTATGAACGAAATTGGTGATTTGAAAGCGACAAAAATATTTGATACACTTAGTGGAGCGGCATAAAAGGTAGAAAAGAGGTGTGCGTGTGTATATGTATATGTATATGTATATGCCATATTATAGATGCTTGGTTTGGTTATTATTAAATTATTTATTTTAGAAGCTTATAGATTGTTACTTATTATATAAATTATATAGATGAAGACTTTATTTTATACACATGGTTGTATACGTTAAGTATAAATCACTGTATTTACATTTTAAAATTAATTACAAATACGTACTAGTTTTGTTTTCCTATTATTATTGTTATATTTATGGCATTAATATAATTAATTTCAAACAATTGCTAAATTATTAGAGTATTTTTAGAGAATTAATATTACCCAATTTGGTAATTTGTCGTCTGTGGTGTTAGCAACCACAAACACAATTAATGACTATTTATATGTATTCTAGCAATGTATTTAACACATAAATAAATAAATGTAGTTAAAATAGCAAAAATTACAATATAGCATTCAAATAAAACTACTCTGATATAATAAAATAATAAAATAGGGTCCCTTAAGGTTTCTACTCTACTCCGGGGAAAGTAACTAGTAAAAACGAAAAAGGGCCTTCATCATTTTCCGATTGTATAATACGTAGAAATACATAACCCTAATAATATACGAGACCTCAATATGTTCTTATACGTATTTAGTATGAAAAACATCTATCACTTTTTTTATTAAAATAGACATTTGTTTACAATATGTTTAAAATAGTAATATATAAACAAATAATAAGAATGTTAGTAAATTGAATTATATTATATAAAAGCCTTATATAAATAGTCTTTTATTTCTTAAAATATTTTGAATATATGTTTATTATATGAATATTTATTATGATTTTATTCGTATAATTTGCATTCTTGAGTTTTGTTTTGTTTTTATTTAAGTTCAAATCTTGTTTGGTTGTTTTACTTGGTATTTAATACTTCTTATACAAAAGAAAGAAGAATGCAAAAATGTTCTTTTGCTTTCTCCCAAGGAGGAAAAATATGGTTAACTGTTACGATGGCTGTGCTTATGCTTTATATATTCGTAGATTTGATTCAACTGGATTATATTAATGACAGTAACAGTAGTAATAGCAACAAACATGAACTAAAAACATTACAACTTAAAAATAATAATAATGTTTTATTTTCAAATTCTTCTTTTATGGTGGAAAACTTAAAGAAAAGGATTGAAAAGGATGTTATTCAAAATGATTTTGTAGAAAACAGTATTTTTGAAAATACTTTCATTGAAAGGGATTATGTTGGAAATGATTTAATCGAAGTCGATATTGTTGAAACCGGCGGATCTCATGATGAAGTAACGAGTTCAATAATATATGCACTTGGTAAAATTCCTAATATTCAGATTAGCCAGTACTACTCTAAAGTACGGTATAATATGAATATTATAGTAAAAAGATTTAATTATAGTAATATCAAGGAAGTTCGTCCAGTGGAAGAATTTATGTCTGATAATGTCAATAAAAAATTTGATAATACGGAAAATAATTATGACATTATAAATAACATCAACGAAAATATAAATATTAATGAAAATACAAACATTAATGACAATTTAAATATTAATGACGATATGAATGATAATAAAAATTCATCAAAACGCAAAGTAATAATATTTATTACTTTAGATGTTGATATATGGAAAATACCTGAGCAATTTGAGAAAGCTTATGACTCTGGAGCATATTTAATCGCAATTGTACATCATGCAAAATCTTTTGAAATTAATGCGGAAGAAGAGTACTACTTTAAAATTAAAAAATGGATATCTGCCAAAAGATTAACTTTATTTACTCTTTCTCCTCATGTTGAATATTATTTAAAAAATATTGTTACTCCCTTTTGGTCTTCAGAAGAAATGAAAAATATTGATATTGCTTCTTTTATACCTGTTTTCCCTTCGGTGTATTACGATGATATAAGTGAGGATATAAATACGAGCAACGATAATACCGAGAACATAAATATTAATAATTATAAAGAAGATATAAATATCAATAATAACAATGATATAAATACTAGCAATGATGATAATGAGAATATAAATATTAACAATGATGATAATGGTGATATAATTACGAGTAACGAAAATACCGAAGGTATAAATATTAGTAACGAAAACAATGAGGATGTAAATAATAGCACCAATGATAATAATGACAATGATAATGTTATAAATATTAATAATATTAATAGCAGATATATCGCGATCCAAGGAAATTTTGAAGACTCAAGAAGAAATTATGGACACTTGTTTAATGAATTTAAACGAATTAAATCAATAGTAAATGAAAATGAAGAAGGTATTGTATTAAAAGATATTAATTCCCGATTACTTAAATTACGTTTACTTGGACAAGGTACCGTTCCTGAAATTCCTGAAGATATTAAAAATCTTACGGAAGTATATGCAAATTTAAATTATCCTTCATATTACAATAAATTATCAGAATCGGTGGCACTTATACCCCAAATTGCCCATAGAGATTATTATATTATTAAATCAACTTCATCAGTACCAGCTAGTATAATTGCTGGAATTCCAATTATCGCCACTCCGGCATTAATGAATACATATTCTTATCTTAATGAAGATGCAGTTTGGATTCAGAATCCGAATGAAGAGGCGTTTGATGTTTTTCTACGAATTTATAATACTGACTCGAGTATTATTGAAAGCAAGAAGAAAGCGACGAGAGATTTATGCCATATGTTATGTGAAAGAAATACAAATTTATTGCGGGATACTATAATGAGAGCATTGGCTAGTTGACTATTTTGTGCTTGATTATAATTATTTTATTGTTTATTTACCATGTATAATATTATATAAGCAAATTATATTTTTGGTTAAAAAGCATAAGCAAAAAAAAAAAAAAAAAAAAAAAATTATAAAAAAAAATATGTAATGCATTACAATCTGTCTATTAATAAGGAAAAGTAAACAAAGATGCTCACTTTCCTTAAATTGAACAAGTTACTTTAATTTAGTGAAATTACTTTTATCATACGTTTATATACACATTTACACATAAGTTCAACCCCGTATAATTCAATATCATCAATAGCAATAGTTGGTAAGCAATAAAAATTAGTTATTTGTAGCAAAAAAAAAAATACATATTATAAATTATTTATTCATATCAGCCGGATAATTTTAATTTTTCTATATATAAAATTGTAATATTTATAGAAACTAATTTACTTTATAGTTTTCACATTATAATTCCCAATTAATTAATCTAAAGTATTATAGCGCAAGTTTCAATAATATATAGCTCTTACTAACAATATCAATTATATTACTAACAATTCCCAATATTAATAGTACCCTGTACCGCAATCACTATCGTCGATAAAGTCTATATAATAAGTCTGGCCAAGAGCATAAAAAGATAACAATTAAAAAGAACTAGTAGAAAAATATAGAATGATACCGGTATAGAACAATAGTAAAAGATAGAATTATACTAGATAATAAATAATAACTAATAGCTAATAAATTCTAAGCATTAGAATATAAGATAAATTTAGACATTTAATTTTATTTTTTGTAGATAGTATGACTGTATATAAATAGAAAAAATATAAAACTACTAAAGCGACTCAAATTAAGAAATTAATTACTAAATTAATAAATTATAAATAAATAGATAGATAAAAGTTGTATTTTATGAAATGTATTGTTTTATGTATGTAAATTAAAAAATTAATTGTGTAATATTGAGGAGATTATTATTGCATAAATTGTAGAAAATAAAAATATAACAATATATAAATTCATAAATTTATAAATTTATGACAATTAAATATTAGAGTAAATAACTTTATTTTAATTTAAACAAATACAAAAAATATAATATAATATAATTTTTTTTTTTTTTTTTCTTTCTTATTTTTTTGGTTCACTTATTAAATTCTTTTGATTATTCTCATAAATTTATTTTCAAATACAAGCTGGATTTTAGTAATTTACAATAATTTTAATGAGAATAGTCCGCTGGTTTTCGTCAGCTGAGTCGAAGGTAAGAATGCTCTTTATTGTTTATATATATCATATATTATATACTATATACTATTTACTTTTATTTATTAATTCTAATTCTTATTTAGGATTTAATTGCTACGGTTTTGCATTCAAATGCTACTAAAAGAGATGCAAAAGGATATTTAGCTAAGTATAAGACCGAATCTAAAAATAAAAATTTATCTTTAAATAATCAATTGGATGGTACATGCGCAAGCGCAAATAAAAATACAAATTTAAATTTAAATTTAAATGTTAATAAAAATTCTAATCTAAATTCTATTTTAAGCACAAATGCTAATGCCACCATTTCTCCTCATAGAATTGCATTAATTAAATTAAGAACGGACCCTTTAATTACAGATGAAGTGTATAAAGCAATTGGACATACTTTAAAAAAATTGAGTTTTTTAGGTATAAATCCAATTGTTATTTTAGATGATAATCAAAATTTTAAAAAAATAAAACAAATTGATCCGACAAATCAAACAACTCAAACAACTCAAATTGAATATAATGCTAGAAATAAAGGCATACAACTAAATAAATTTCACGAGATTTCTAATATCATCCAAACTGGACTTGATTCTATATCATCTCAAACAATTGATTCAGTATTAGAAATTGACGATGATTTTCACTTGAAAAATAATAAAAAAATTAATAATAACAATAATAATAATACAATACAGAAAAAAGAAATAGACAATAGTACTACTGTATATCCCAACAATAATGATTTATTGAATATCGGAATTAAACGTGTTTTAGCATCACTTGCAAGAAATGCTGTTCCAATTATCTTTCCAACTATCATAGACACTCAAAACGCTTGTATTCAAAAAATTTCTGCTGACTATTTAATTTTAAAATTAATAAATCAATTACTAAAATCTAAAGTAAAAATTCTTAATAATGATAGTGAAGATGAAAAAATTGATCAATTTGCCCCTATATCAATTGAAAAAATAATTTATATTGACCCATTAGGTGGAATTCCTTCTGTTGAAAGAAATTTAACTGCTCATTTTTTTATTAACCTTGCTCAAGAATATAATGAAATTATGTCAGAACTTTCTTATATGAAAATTCCTGAAAAAAATAAATTAATACATCAAAATAATATTACCGCATTAAGAAATGCTTTAGATTTATTACCAGATTTTTCTACTGGAATGATAACTACACCAAAAGTTGCTGCTGGATTATCAGTTTCTAAGTTGGAAGAACCTGTACGTTTACGTAATCCAGTAATATACAATCTACTGACTGACCGACCAACAGCATCTCCATCTCTTCCAGTTGATAATGCACGGACTCCTAGGCTTGAGACTACTGTTCTTCGGAAAGGTGTTCCATTGTTAATACTTTCCTCACCTCCTCCTTCACATGAAGGAAAGGTTGAAGGTCTTTCACTTTCCAATAATCCACAAATAAATTTACAAAGTTTAATTAATTTATTACAAAATTCATTTAAAAAAAAATTAGATGTGGATAATTATCTTAAACGAGTGAACGGGAATATTGCTGGAATTATTATAGCTACAGATCCTTTAAATTCAGATGAATATTCTGCGGCGGTAATAATTACATGGGAAAAGGTTCCAAAGACTAAAAATAAACCTGAACATTATATACCATATTTGGATAAAATTGCAGTAGCAACATCTTCACAATCATCTGGTGCTGGTTTAGCTGATATACTTTTTAAAGCAATGGTTATTAGAATGCATCCAGATGAAATTTTATGGAGATCGAGAAAAAATAATCCAGTTAATAAATGGTATTTTGAACGTTGTAAAGGCTCTTTTAAAGTTAAGGATACTCAATGGTGTATATTTTGGGCTGGTAGAAATTTATCTGGGTCTATAGAGGATTACATTACTATTATAAAAAATATTCCCCCTTCTTTTATATAATTTTTGAATTCGGAGTTGAAACGGAAGACTTAAAACAATGACAGTATAATATTTTACAAATTAGATATTTAAAATACGCATATATATATATATATATATATATATATTTATAAAACAAATTTTATTATAACTACTATTTTATTATAATTTTTAATTAAAAGCTATGTGTAATTTAAAGTATGGCTAAAATTTAAGAAGAGATTAATAAATGATAAATATATATATATTTCTATAGTATATACATTTAAAAAAAAAAAATTATCGTAATTTATTAATAAAATAAAAAATGAATCTATATTTCATTGATAAGAGAAATTTAAAACCAACTTTTAAGATGAACAAATACAAAATAAATATATTAAGTATTTTATCTAAATGCACACCAAACCCTTTTAAAGGGGTGTGCAATTAAATATACTCTACTACAAATATAGATTTAATTGCGTCGTTGTTCAGAAAAATCAAAATCTCTATATAGATATCGAATCGGGGAAGAAATCCAAAGCTCTTTTAAGAAGATAATAATTAAAAAAGCTACCTTAAGTAATAATATTTTAATATAAAACAAACACACTTCAATACAATACAATAAAATATAATATAATATAATAATATATAATATAATTATTTGCAATCTTATTTATATTTAATTCATACTGTATATATATATATATATATATATATATATTTATTCTTTACTATTTGTTTACACGTAAAAATTTAAAATCAATTATATAGTAATTTAGTTTATTAAAGACATATTATAAAATGGTGAAAGTACACATTGCTCCATCTATTCTTGCTGCTGATTTTGCCAACTTATCAAGAGATTGCCACGCAGTTATAAACTCTGGGGCTGACTGGCTTCATATTGATATTATGGATGGTCATTTTGTTCCAAATATTACTCTTGGACCTCCTGTTGTTACTAGTTTAAGAGCAGCGGTCCCTCGTAAATTGGCTTTTTTTGACTGCCATTTAATGGTTTCAAAGGTATTTGTGTTATTATACATTTTTATATTTAGATTAGGCGATATATAAATTTATATTTGATATTACACATTATATATTATATTACTAACATTTTAATACTTATAGCCTGAAGAATGGGTGTTGGATTTTGCGAGAGCTGGTGCAGATCAATATTGTTTTCATTATGAAGCA
>JAJMCY010000544.1:0-10249 GCA_030565755.1 Ascobotryozyma cognata | reverse complement strand
ACAGAAAATTCTGTATTTACGAGGAAACTTTATATGTCAAGGCTACTAATGACAAATGCATTTAGATTTTTGATGAGTACAAAAAAATATTGAAGTTTCCATGCATCTCAACTGGTCCTTTTTAAAGAAATGATCGATTATTGCTTGCAGGGTAACATATCAATAATTCAGCAACCAGAAGCTGTAAGGTCACGTGGAATACCATCTTCTTCTACTCGTAGAATACCTACTACAGTAGAAAGGGTTGAAGGCCAATCCAGACAAGTGAGATGCAGTATGTGTATGGTCATTTGGGACACAATCGCTCTACATGCTCAGTAAATCGATCATGATCATTTTTAGTAAAAAAACTTTTTTTATGATTATAATTACTATAATAGGAAATAGATAACAAATAACAAATAATTTAATTAATTAGTATTTTAAATTTTTTTAGGAAAATAAATACCCAACATGTAAAATATTACTGTAAAGGATAAAACCCTTACAGAGGGCAAAACTAGAAAAAATGGAGGGTTGCATTATCAATTCCCTAAAAATTAATAAAGTACAATATGTCCCAAACTTTAAATTCTCCCTGATTAGTGTTGCCCAATTCCAAGCAAAAGGCAGCATTGTAACGTTCGATGGGAATTCTTCTATCCCTTATTGAACAATTATAAATAATAGAAATCAGAAGAGAGCTTTAAGTATATCTAAATTCAAAGTAATAATAACTTTTGATAAATTTAACAATTATAAGAATATCTTTATTAAAAATGACAAAATATAATCTGAATAATAGCAGCTATACATTTGATAATTGTAGTATGACTCAACATACGCAGCGCAACAATTTAATACCAATAAATATTAAAAATAAAAAAAAATAAAACATCAAAAACTAATATTAATTAAAATATAATTGCCTTCTGGCGGATTTGAACCACCGACCTTCGCATTACAAGTGCGACGCTACTACCACTGAGCCAAGAAGGCACTTTTTTAATTTTAAAGGTTTTGGATGCTGATAACCCTTAGTCTGGGAATATATGTAAGTAATACAATGTAATACGAGTTATATTATTTTAATTCAAGTATATATTAGATATGAGCATATATATATATGTGAACCACGCTAAATTGTACTGCCGCTTGCGTGTGTCTATATGTGAAATATATAGACTTCCAAAGTCGTAGTTGACAATATATATATGTATATGTTTGTATATAAATACATATAAAATAATAAAGAGTAAAACAATATACAGTATCCTCTGTCTAAGTGCACACCCTCGGTGGACGGGTTTGGTGTGCACTTAGACAGAGCACATGGGTATTATCATGGTAACATCTTAGTAAAATATTATATAATACACACTACAAAATGACTATAGACTATTATATTGATTTTTTTTTTCAGACGTTATACAATAATAATTAAATTTAAATAAACTGTTTGAACTATATTTTATACATTTACTATGGCATACAAAGCATTAACATTTGAACAAAAAAACAAAATAGTTTCATATGCTCAATCTAGACCTGACTTGACGCGATCCCAGCTTTGTGATTGGGCAAAACATTCGATGAAACTAGAAAACAAACCAAGTAGAACTACAATTAGTCGTATTTTAAATCAAAAAAATAAATATGAAAATTTAAATGAATTAGAAAAAAACAAAAGAAAAAATAATAAAGTGACAAATGAAGCTCTTGAATCAGCTCTAATTGCTTTTGTAGCAAGCTGTGAGCAAAAAAATATTTCTATTACTCGCCAAATGATAATTTATAAGGCTAAGTATATAGCTGAAAAAGCAAATATAACTGGAATTGTTTTTTCTGATGGTTGGCTTACTAACTTCAAATCCCGTAACAGTTTAAAGAAATTTAAACTGCACTGTGAAAGTGGAAGTGCTAGTATTCCAACTATTGAAAATACAATACCTGTTCTGATTCAAAAAATTGCTACGTATGCTGTAGAAAATGTATATAATATGGATGAAACAGGTTTATTTTATAATAATGCACCTAAATATACATTTGCCAAATCTCGTATTAAAGGTAAGTTCAGTATATACACTTATTTTATAGTTTATTAATAATATTATAATATGTAGGAAAAAAAAATAATAAATCTCGATTAAGTGTTGCGTTGGCTAAAAATGCTGATGGAAGTGATAAATTAGAGCCTTTTATCATTGGCCATGCAGCTAAGCCAAGAGCATTTAATAAAAAATCCGGTAAGCAGCTAGGATTCTGGTACCAGCATAATAAAAACGCCTGGATGACCAGAAGCTTTTTTACAAAGTTTTTGAAGAGCTTTTCTGCCCATGTTGGTAAAAGCGTTCTATTAATTCTAAACAATTGCTCGGCTTATATTCCTGTCCGGCCTGTACCATTTGTCGAGCTTCTTTATTTGCCTCCTAATACCACTTCTAAAATTCAACTTTTAGATTGTGGTAATATAGCAAATTTTAAAGCTCAATACAATATTGTACATTACAATAATGCAGTTGAAGCTATTGAATCCGGTCAAGAGCTCGACACTTATAAGGTATGTATATAAATTGACTATTATAAGTTTATTTAAGTAACTTATATAATTGTTTACTTTTTTATTTTTTATTTGTTCTTAATTAAATCAATTAGCTTGATCAAAGAACAGCAATGAATTTTATTGTTTATTCTTGGAATAAAGTTTCTCATGAAACTATCAAAGCTTGTTGGAGACATTCTGGCTTATTAGGTCAGTCTGAAGACTTTCCTCGTCTAGATGCTACTATTTGTGACGAGCTCCAACAAGTAATCAATGAATTTGCGGTGAAGTGCTCTATTCGAGACCCACTCCCTGCAAACGAATTGATTTCACTTGAAATCAGTAGTCATGATCAGTTTAATTTGACTGATTATGATCTAATTGATATTGCTTCTGGAAGAATTGATGCTTCTGAAAGCGAAAGTAAAAATGAAAATGAAAATGAAAATGAAAAAAAAAGAGAAAAAGAAAAAGAAAAAGAAAATGAGAAGTTAACTAATCCTAATTCCTCATTTATTTATAGAAAAGAAATAGCTTCTAAGTTTGCAGAGACTGTCTCATTCATTTGTGAACACTCTGATGCAGACTTTAATAAGAAGCATTCCGGGATTCACACTTTAATTGATGGGATGCTAAAGCGTTCTAGACAAATTAAAGTGGAGATGGATTCCAACCCGGAAAACCAACATAAAATTACTGGCTTTTTTTTCGAAAAAGTAGTATTTACGTTGAAATAATATTTATGTTTTATTTGTTTTACTTTTTGTATTTATTTTTTATATAGATAGTTACATAGTTTTAGTGTATAGTTGAAAACAATAAATTTAAATTTTCCATTAAAAATATTTGTTTAGGTTTGTTTTACTTTGAAAAGAGTAACTTATTAAATATTGCTGTGCAATTACAGAGGTTTTACTTCATCACGCTTCTCAACGAAACTCTAAAAAAATCTTTGTAAACTATCTATACTTGTTTGTATTATTATGTATTACATTATGTTTTACGAGTTAATTACAGAAATATTTCTAAAAGGGAAGGTACCCGGCATTCTCTAAGTGCACATTTTTTAATTTTCTTGTGCACTGTGCATTAGTGCACTTTACTATGGGAACAGGGTCGGTTGATCGATTTGGTGTGCAGTTAGACAGAGTGTGCACTTAGGCAGCGTGCACTTAGACAGAGGATACTGTAATATAATATAATATAGTTTTAAAAATATCTACAATAAGCAACTAACTACTTAGTAACCAGTGTATTTATTATACGTTTTTTTGAACCGATGAATGTTAGTCATCGGTCCAAAAGACAGCAAAAGATCGTTGCCATGCAAAAAGACGGTTTTTTTTTATCAGCTCGAATCTAGGGTACCTATGTTGTATTTATTATTAAAATTCATTGTTGTAAAGTAGCTATATGAATAATTTCCGTTCTTTCCCGGGCAACAAGGTATAAAAAAAAAATAAAAAGAATTGTTGCTGTGGAGATAAAAAGAAAAATAGTTTGATTGGGTTTTTAAATACTTAAAGGTTAACTATTTAGAATTAGAATTAGTATTAAAATTAGAATTAATTTTTTTTTTTTTTTTTTTTTTTTTATATAACTTAAGGTGTAATTTATATTTAAATTATTTAAATTGTTAAGGAAATAAAATGTCTGCTTGGAAATCCGCAGGAATAAGGTAAGTTGTTTATACTATGATTTTTATGAGTTTATAAAATATATTAGATTACATTATAACATGTGTGTTAACTATTATGAAAGTTTTAATAAATATTCAGCTATTGCAGCTCGTACAGTAAGACGTGCTCTTAAGGAAAAGGAGCGAGTTTCAGCTGAGAAGCGTGCTTTTACTGATCTTAAATTTCAGAAATGGGAGAAAGGAAATCGTATGTGTTAATTTTATTTTATTATTTATTGCTAATTTTATTCATTATTAATTTTATTTTATTATTTATTGCTAATTTTATTCATTATTAATTATATTTTTATTATTTATTGCTAATTTTATTCATTATTAATTATACTTTTATTCATTATTGCTAATTTTATTCATTATTTAGCTACTGCTGATGCTGCTCCTCTTAATTATAAGGCTTAATTGAATATAACAGTATATATATATATATATAAATAAACAATATTTATTTTATTTATTACAAATGTATAGAATAATTGTATTAGTTTGAATGATTCAAAATAGAAAAATCAGTTACAATTAGTAAAAGAATAACAAAAGAATAACAAAAGAATAACAAAAGAATAAGTGAATAAATGTGTAATATATAAAAGAAAATAAACAATATAATATATACAAGTAGTGTAGAAAGTAGAAAGTAGAATACGGTTTAGGAACTATGTGGAAACACGTGAATGTATTGGAAACACGCAGGAAACCCATACAAAATACATACAAAATACATACAAAATACATACAAAATACATGCAAAATACATACAAAATCATACAAAATCATACAAAACACATAAAAAACACATACAAAATCATAAACAACATACAAGAAGGCATAAAAAATATAAAAAACACTGTATTTTTAAATATTGACTTGATTGAAATTTGTTTCTTCTACAATGGAATCAGAAAGTATCAGTGAGTGCTTTAGAACTTATCGGAATTCATTATACTCAGTCGAATTATTGATCGGTTTAAACCGGTCAAACTGGTCAAACCGGTTAAACCGATTAAACTATTTAATGTTTTTTTTTTTTTTCTTTCTTTCTTTTAAATCGACTGATAAATCAAACAATTTACTAACATACAGACCTATCGAAACTGAATCTAAACGATGAAAAAACTGAAAATGACTATAAAAAAAACAAAACTAATGGGAAACCGAAATTAACCAGTTATGAATCAGATGGAGAACTCAGTGACATCACTTTGGAGTTCCAGTCATTAGTATCAAGTTAGTGAATATAAGCATATAAAACATATAAAACATATAAAACATATACAACATATACAACATATACAACATATACAACATATACATACAATCATGCTAACTGTCAGAATTGAAACCAGGCGAATTGGTCAAATCAAAAGCATTCTCCTTGTTCGATGCTGTTAATGCCTTGCAGGTGGGTTTTATTTGTATTATATAAACAATGATTAGCATACTCACAGTCTTAGATTACGGACACAAAAATGGATACAGGAATGCTTCCATGTCCTGAGAAATTTGATTATTCTGCTTATAAATCTCCTGAACAAGTATTAAAGCATATAAACATTCTTCTTCAATATGAATCTTCCTGGCTCCAAGGTCATTCTCTTTTGCAAACTTTATTTTTATCTAGATATGTAATGCATCTTTTGTTACAATATCAGAACTGTTCAACTGTTTCGAGTTGTAATTTTCTATCTAATACTTTAGATGAAAATACTACTACTACTACTACTAATAATAATAACAATGAATATCTTCATCTAGTATTACGTTCCTATATTTTATCTTTATTAATGTCTGTAACTATTTACAGACGTTTGTTTCTAAATGAATCTGCAATAGGCTTTTTACATGAAGATGAAGATATGAATTCTAGCTCCTGTTCTTTATTTTTATTTGAACATCCAATGGACAAAAATCCAATTAACCAAATCACTAATATTCTTCAAAATGCAATCAATTATGTTGAAGAAGATAATAAATTAAAGCAAGATTCTTTAAAAAAAAATATCATAAATCATTTACAATTCAGATTCAATTCTTTGAAATTTTTTGGTTCTTTAAATAAATTATCTGATTTTCAAAATGAAATCTCACTTTGTATTAACAATTTGGAATTCCTCTCAAGTCAAGATTTAAACTTAAAAGATTACCAACAAGAAGAAATAAAAAAAGACACAGACTTTTCGATATATCCTCAAAGAATCTTAGAAACTCGTGCCCCCTTTAGAGATCCAATCCCACTCCCCGGTTTGAAAAATTCTATTGAAATAGTTTCACAATTTTTCAAAGATTTGCTTCGTATTGCAAGAATTTCTTTAGAATTAAAAAATCTTAAAACTCCAATACCAATATTTTTCTTATTAAAATTTACACTATCAGATTTTTCAATTGCAACTGAAACTTTTACTCAAATACCTAGATCTCCTCTAATAAAAGGCGTGTTTCATATAAATATTATAACTTCATTATCATCATTTGGTGATTTATGTGATGTATCACGAGACACTGAATCCGCAATTTTTCTTGGAGAAGAATCATTCGCAAATAGTAATAAAAAAAATAACAATGACAATAGCAATAATAATGACAATGAAAATGAAAATGAAAATGAAAATGGCAATCTATTGTTAAAATCTATTCTTCAAACGGATGCAATCTGCCGTAAAAAATTCAAATCTATTCTTTCATCTAAAGGAAATAATAATAAAGAAACTAAAAAATTAGATCTTATAGCAACATCTTTCCAAGAAAGGTTAATAATGTGCTTTGAAAATCTAATTTCAACTTTATTCCATAACAGATGTATACAACGGGAAAATGTAGGGCATTGTATTATAGATTGGGATAGTTTGCATGCCGAAGAAAATGCATTTGAATATGATTTTTTAATGAAAGAACTAAGTGGTTCAAAAAATGCACAAAATTCACCTGTTTCTCAATCTGTTCTTTGTTTATCAAATTATATTTTATTTAGAAAAATTGGACTTATGGCACAAACTTTAATAACAGGATTCGAACTTGAATTATATGATTCTTGGGAATATTCAGCAATGTATAGATATGCAGGATATCTTGAAAGTCAAAGGATTGAATGCATCAATAATATGAAGTTAGTTTTAAATTACAAATTATATGATAAAGTTGCTTTAGATCAATTAAAAGGAGGTGATAATTCAGAGAAAAGTTCCTTTTTCTATAAATATTCAAATTCATTAATAGATTATCATATTAAAGAAAGTACATTGTATTATAATTTGGATATATTATATGCTCAACTTTGTGAAATGTTTGAAATTTTAAATTTAATAAAAGATCAACCAAGGTTAGAATTTACAAAATTAGATTTAGTTTATGGATTAAGAATGAAACCATTCTTATCAGTTGGTATGCCACCATTACCTTCATTAGATTCATTAAAGAATGCTTATAAAAATGATCTTAATGAAGAAGAAGGTTCAGGTAAAAAATTGGTTGAAAAATTAGATTTAGAAACAAGATTTAAACTTATTGATAGTAAAGCTATTGAATGTCAACAGAGTTTAAAATCATTTAAAAAGGAAATAATTTTATTATTTGCTTTAATAGGTTATAAATCAGATTGTGAAATGCTGAGATTTAATGATTTAATTTATAAATCATTATTTCATTCTATTATAACTGCTCAAGTTGCAAGTAAAAGTTTACAAACTTTTATAAAAGAAGGAATTGTTGGGGTTGAGATTAAGAATCCAAAAGTTAAAATGGAAATTCGAACTAAAGGTGTTCATCCTTATTATCGAGGATTTAATTTATCCAAGGTATGAAGTGAACGAACAATGACAAAGTTTATGTATGTATGTAGGTATGTATGTATCGTATGTATGTATCGTATGTATGTATCGTATATATGTATCGTATATATGTATCGTATATATCGTATATATTTATTTATTTAGTCTTTAAGTATACATAAATCTTTAATATAAATAAGGTAAATTTATATAAAATTTACTGAATTTGAATATAATTGTTTATTATTTCTATAATTTAATAATATTTAATATTTATATATATGTCTATATATATTTATTTATATATACATATATCATTTGTTTATTTTTAAATATATTTAAAAACCAAGTTCTTCCAAATATGGAAGACGGTGTTGGTTACCAACTACAGAAAGAGAAGGCTTAACAGATTTAAGATCAGAAAGGAAAGATCTTGTTGATGCAGGAGTAACCTTTGAGAATGAAGAAGGAGTAAGAGTTGGGATATTTAAAGCATTTTTAGCAGCTTGAGAAGTAATGTTAGTAGAAAGTTCTGATTTAAGAGCAGAATTAAGTTTAGCCTTTGCAATAGCTCTCTTAAGTTCTTCATCAGTAAGAGATAAAGATTTAAGGGATTGTACAATATTTAAAAGAGAATTTGAAACAGCTTCTGAAGAAGCATCAGAAACGCTAGGCGAAGATACGGCAACATATAAAAGACCTGAACCTTCATAAGGAAGGAAACCAGCAGAAAGATTTGTTGGTGATTTATTAAGTTCAGAAAGTTTAGTTAAACCATTTGACCATTTAATAGAAGGTTCAATAGAGGAATCTCCTAAAGCAGTAGCAACAACGGCAGCCTCAGGTGAAGAGGAAACTGGGAAACCAATTACTGCAACAGAAGCAGAATTAGAAACGTTTCTATATTCACCAGAGAAAGTTTTAACTGGAGAAGATGAGGATACTGATGATGAATGAGAATCACTAGTAAAAGTAAATCCTGAATTTTTAGCCACTGAAGCAAGTGATGAAGGAGAAATATCAGTTGCAGCTATAAAAAGTGATGAAGGAGTGAAAACTTTTTTATGGAAATCTTTAAGTGCTTGTGAAGAAACAGTATCAGTTTTTGGATTAAAAAGAAGTGGAGCACCAAGACCATGATGTCTATAAACAGCTGAATGAAGACCTTCAAGGGCAACAAAGAGTGGATTATTTAATTTTTTTTTAATATCTAAATCAACAAGAGGAGCAACAATTTCAGGAATTTCAAAATTATCAAAATTAGGATTTAAGACACTGTCGTAAAAATTTTCAAAGAAATAATTTATAGAGTTTGCTGGGAATTGAGCAGTATAAGTAATAGTTTCTCTATCAAAATTAGATTTAAGACTTCCACCAAGAAGTTCACTAATTCTTGTAGTTCTAAGTCCAGACCATTTGTTTGATGATAGTTTAGAGTGTGAATTCTGTTTGTTAGTGGGAATATAAAAAATAAACAAATAGCAAAGAGTACAAGAGTGATACAAAATAAATAAATAATAATAATAATAAATACGAATTGAATTTATTCAATTTGTATTTATATAATAATAATAATAATAATAAATAATATAATATAATACAATACAATATAATAATAAATAATAAATAATAAATAATAAATAATAAATAATAAATAAATAAAATTCCAGAAAAACACAATAAAATTCGGTGGCAAATTAAATAAGGAAAATAAATAAGGAAAATAAATAAGGAAAATAAATAAATAAATAATGATATTATTTTGACTAGAAATTATGTGGTGGAAAATAAATGCTATATAAAAATAAAAATAAAAAATAAAAATAAAAATAAAAATAAAAATAAATAAATAAAAATAAAAATAATAATAAAATAATAATAAAAATAAAAATAATAATAAAAATAAATAAATAAAAATAAAAATAATAATAAAATAATAATAAAAATAAAAATAAAAATAAAAATAAAAATAAATAAATAATAATAAAAATAAATAAATAAAAATAAATAAATAAAAATAAAAATAATAATAAAATAATAATAAACAATCGACTATGGGAAAAACAAATTTACTCTAATAAAACAATAAATGCTATATAAAAAATGAAAAATAAAAAAAATTGATTTTGCCATAGGGGAAAAACAAAATTATTATAAAAAATAAATAAATGCTATATAAAAAATATAAAATACAAAATATTGATTTTGACACAGGGGAAAAAGTAAAAAAGAAAAAGAAAACAGAAATCCTATTGGAAACCTAAAAAA
>JAJMCY010000543.1:0-10274 GCA_030565755.1 Ascobotryozyma cognata | reverse complement strand
ATATTGTTATTATTATTATTATTATATTATTATTATTATTATTATTATTATTATTATTATATTGTTATTATTATTATATTATTATTATTATTATTATATTATTATTATTATATTATTATTATTATATTATTATTATATTATTATTATTATATTGTTATTATTATTATATTATTATTATTATATTATTATTATTATATTATTATTATTATTATATTATTATTATTATTATATTATTATTATTATTATATTGTTATTATTATTATATTATTATTATTATTACAATTTATTTGTATAAATACAAATTGAATAAATTCAATCTGTATTATTTATTTTCTTAGGTTTCCAATAAGATTTGTTTTTTTATTTTTATTGTTCTTTTCCCCATACGTCAAATTCAATATTTTGTATATTTCATTTTTTATATAGCATTTATTGTTTTTTTATAATAATTTTGTTTTTCCCCTGTGTCAAATTCAACATTTTGTATTTTGTATTTTTTAGTTAGCATTTATTATTTTTTTATTTTAAATTAGTTTTTCCCATAGTCAATTTGTCAGTTTATTTATTATTTATTATTATTTATTATTTATTTTAAGGAAAAGATAGCATTTATTTATTTATTTATTTCTTATTTATTTATTTATTATTTATTTATTATTATTACTATTACTATTACTATTATTATTATTTATTATATTATTATTTATTATTTATTATTTATTATTATTATTATTATTATTATTATATTATTATTTATTATTTATTATTATTATTATTATTATTATTATTATTATTATTATTATTATTATTATTATTATTTATCATTTATTATTTATTATTTATTATTTATTATTTATTATTTATTTATATATATTCTTAATAAATACTAACAATAATTAGGACGCGATTAAAAAATTAAACACGTTGCAAACTAATTTTAAAGTTTTAGATGCTATAAGAAAATCTGGGAAAAAATTAAATAAATTAGCTATTCCAGAAATGTTAGAATGGTGTAGACGAATTGGATATAAGGTTAGATTAATTTTATTATTATATTGAATACTATTCTAATTGCAAATGATAATAATAATGATAATAAAAAAATAATTATAAATAATAATTATGTTTTTATTTTTTTATCTTTATGTTTTTATCATGGTTGTTATTTTAGCCAGAAAATTTTAATAAATTAAATATTATTCATATTACTGGAACAAAAGGAAAAGGTTCCACTTGCGCTTTTGTACAATCTATATTACAACAATATTCTCCGGAAAAGATTAAAAAAATTGGTTTGTATACATCTCCGCATTTAAAATCGGTACGGGAACGTATTTGCATAGATGGTGTTCCTCTTAGTAAGGAAAAATTTGCAAAGTGTGTATATTATTGTTTTTATTTTTATTTTTATTTTTATTTTTATTTTTATTTTTATTTTTATTTTTATTTTTTTTATTTTTTATTATTTTTTATTATTCTTAGATACATACATATATATTCACTACGCCCTGCCACTTGTACTAACAAAAAAGATACTTTTTCCAAGTATGGAATAAAATTGAATCTACAGAATCAAGCAGAATTGATTTCCCTCAAATGGGACCAGGCGTAAAACCTGTGTACTTTAGATTTTTAACTTTACTTTCTTTTCACACCTTTTTAAGTGAAAATGTTGATAGTGCTATATATGAAGTTGGTGTCGGTGGTGAATATGATTCTACAAATATCATAGATAAACCTATAGCATGTGGAATAACTTCTTTAGCATTAGATCATACTTTCGTTTTAGGTGATTCTATTACTGAAATTGCCTGGCATAAATCTGGTATATTTAAAAAAGGCGTAGATGCTTACACAGTTCCTCAATCCCAGGAAGCCATGCAAGTTTTACAGGCTCGTGCTTCTGAAATAGATGTAAGTTTTAATATAATTTATATATACTATAACGTATTATTGTATATCTAACATACAGTGTTCTTTACACATTGTCAAGCCAAACATATTATTAAACAAAATAAAACTAGGAATAGATGGCGATTTCCAAATAAGAAATGCCTCTCTTGCAATTGAATTAGCAAAAAAGCGTTTAGAATTAACATCTGTCCAATTCAATTCACCAGATAATTTACCTGCAAAATTTATTAAAGGACTTATTAATACAAAATGGAAAGGCAGATGTGAAACCCTTCAAGATAATAATATCACATGGCGTTTAGATGGAGCACATACAAAAGAAAGCATATCAGTTGCAAGCAATTGGTTTTTAAAAGTAGCTAGACCAGAGTACGTGTTTTTATTTATATTCATACAATATTTACAATTTTTATTCGAAAATTCATTAACACACATAGCACTCAAAAAGTACTTTTATTTAATCAGCAAACAAGAGATGCTAGATCTTTAGTTATGGATTTAAATGAAATATTAAAAAATATTCATTTTGACAAGGTTATCTTTTCTACCAATATTACTTGGTTTTCTGGTAATTATATTATATAGTTGAATATAGATATTTATATATATTTTTATATAAGGATTTTGTACTAACTTTTTTTTTTTTTTTTTTTTAATACAGAATTAGAATCAAAAAACGATTCAGAATTAGATGTCAATAAGCTTATTGTTCAAAATAATTTAAAAGAAGCTTGGAAAGAATTTCATCCTTCAGATAATATTATTATATCCTCTTCAATTCAGGAAGCTTTGAGTGAAATTAAAAAAATGGACGGTAAAATTGAAGTTTTTGCGACCGGAAGTTTACATTTGGTTGGTGGTATATTATTGGGTCTTGAAGGGGAGAATTGATAGGGGAAATAAAACGACAAAAAAAAAATAAAAAATAAAAAAATGAAAAAATAAAAAAATAAAAAAACATTATTTTATAATAAATAAATGGAATAACAAGTAAATGCTTTTTGTATATAAATTTTAATTTAAACTTTATGATATAATAATTTTTATTATATTTTTTTTTTTTAAAAAAACAATCATTAAATTTGATATATTCAAAATATTTCTTATTTTTATATATACATATTATATCTACTCACCTGTGTTTTCTTACTATTTAGTTATATTTTTGGTTATATCTTTATTAATGACTACTTAACATATAAGGCGTACATTTTAACTGGGTATACTGTCTTAGGAAATCCTTTTTGAAAATCTGATTTTACTAATATTAATCCAGCTAAAGAAAATATTCGTTGAAAGTTTTCATCAGTTCTAAAAAAAGAGTTAATAATTGTAATAGAAATATTATAAAAAAAAAAAAAACATCGACAACATTGAAACTTGTAATGAGTTTTATTAAACCTTACCTAGTAACTGAAGAATCAACTTGATCAAACTCATTCTCAATTGCACTAATATTTTCCTATAATTTGATTTGTTAGATATTTATAATATATGATACTAAGATATGTAAAAAGAATAATGAATAATAAGAAATACCTTTACTACTATAATTCCATTTTTTTGTAAACCTTTTTTACATCTTATTAAAAAATCGATTAATTCTTTATCTTTAAGATGACCTACACACCATTGGCACCATATTAACCAATATTTCTCATTTTCTGGCACAAATTCTTGCATTCCTATCCTATATATATTTCCAATTTTTTTTGATTCTATTAATGACAATAAATCAATTTCTATTTGATCACAAAATTTACCAACTGGTTCCACGAGGTCAACTTTATCACAAATATCAGCTAAAAAATTTTTAGTTATACGACCAATACTAATAATATAAATATTTAATATAAATATTAATAAGTCAGTATAATAATAATATAGTAATAGTATTTATAGTAATAATAATATAGTAATAACATTTATACTTTAATAAACCATATTTACAGCTTTTAAACATACCCAGCACCAATATCACAACCATATTTAATAAAATTATTGTCTTTATCTTTATTTTCTCGTAAAATAAAACTTCTTATAAAAGTTTTCGAACCTATTATATCTGCTCGGGGAATTGCTGAATTTCCAAAACCACCAAGTACTCCATCAATAGTAGCTGGTATCGCTTCCCAGTATCTTATACCATTTTCAAAAGAAATAAGTTCATCAGTATTCATTGTGTTTAAATAAATATGTATTATTATTATTTATAAATTATTATGCAATACACAATCAGCATACAATCAACATACAATCAGCATACAATCAGTATTAGAAAATTAACAAATAACAAATAACAAATAACAAATAATAAATAATAAATTTATTAGTTTTTAAGCTCATTGGTATATTTTTGATATTCGCTTTAACAGATCATATTATCGCAGAAAATTTAATTAAAAATTAATTTTGAAGTCATTTAAAACTTCGTAATATAAATTAAAATATTTATAATTGTAAATTAGTTTTTTTACTTAATTATTAATTAATATTTAATGAATTTCCTTTTTTATAAGTAATTACTCAATGCAGTAGGTGTTTATATTTTTTTGCTTACATATATTCTTAAAGGGGAGGGATCATGGCGGAATAGTGGTCGGCTGGAAATATCAATTCCCAATTGAAAAATTTTGATATCATTGGCACCTTGTAAAATAACAAATTATAATAAAAAATGCTCACATCAAAAAAGTCAATTTTGGCTTTTAATTATAAATTGGGCGTCTGGTGTAGTTGGTTATCACGTCCGCTTAGCATGCGGGAGGTCCCCGGTTCGATTCCGGAGTCGTCCATATTTTTGGCAGTAATAATTTATATATTATATTTTTTTTATTAAGTAACAATGAACGTTTAAAATTTTATGAGGTGCCTGCCGGCAGTATTAGCGAATAAGTACAGTATTGCTTTTCATACATGTCCATATATATATTTGCTTAATATTTAAACGGTTCTTTATTTTATATTATTTAATATTATGTATACAAATAATAGAATATTATGCAAATTATATTTAAAACCTACACAACTAAGACTTTACTATTCTTTTCTCTTTCTTTTTTTAGTTTAAATTATAATATTCCAATAGAAAAGACCTTAATATTATTAACTAATCTAGGCTATTTTAAATGAAAGAATATTAAAGAAAATAAACATGCAAATACATTAGATTGGGTTACATGAAATCCTCCAACATATAATACATTTGCTAGCTCACCAACACAAGGATACGTATTCTAATTATAATACATACTTATTAAGAATATATTTAATTATTTTTTTTTTTTTTTTAATGAATAACTATATGGATTATAGTATCAAGTAAATTATTGTAAAGCCATATATAATATGCTTAAAATACATGCCCAGTAATAGTTTGGGATGCTTCATATTTAGTACCAGGTAAAAGAGTTTTCCAAACAGAAACATCTCCAGCCTCGACACAAACTAGATTTTTATATCCATCAGCAGGCGAAAAATCTGAAAGATTTTTTGAGGCATTTTCCCAAGGATTCCATACGACTATTTATTTATTAGTACAGTAATAAAAAAAGTAGGAAACAACAACAAAAAAAAAATAACAATAAGAATACTTATAATACAATTATATAAAAGTAAAACAAGACTCACCAACATCGTTCAAATTTTTACGCGTGATTTCAAATAAAGTTTCACCATTATTATTAATAAGAACATTTGACTCAACATTTTCATATACTCTGTCAACCTCATCAGAAATTGTTATGTTATTAACCTGTTCAACATATTCTGATTTAAGAACCTTGTCCGCAACACGAGTTCCTGCCAATCCTGTAACAGAAATATTTGAGACATCCTAAATAATTAAAATTAATTAATACAAAATATAAATATAAAATATAAATATAAAATATAAATATAAAATATAAATATAAAATATAAATTTTAGATCTGCTTAGCATAGTATTATATTTAATAAAAATACATAATAAATACATACCGGAACACGAAAATAAGTATGAAACAAAAAGTTAAACTTAAATTCAGTTTGATCATTATTTTCAACACTAATTGAAGTTGAAAGATCTTTTTCACCAAGAAAAATTGTATAAATAAGTGTAAAATTATGGTTCCACGCTTTTCTTAATTCACCTGAAACATTTTCTGGTCCTAATCCAAATTGAATCCCTACAGGAGAAGTAGAAGTTTGGCCTAAAAATTCCCACTATTAAATTAATATTTAATTGTAAATTTAATAAATTATTTAGTTTATATTTTAATTTTATTTTTTACAATATTTTTGCAATTCTTCATTTCTTTACCTTAGATAATCTAGCAAACCCATGCTGTGGAAGAGTTGTTCCTTCAGGTTTTCCAAAAACCTATAATTTTCATATTAGTATTATATTTATATATAATACATCACAAAAAACTAGTATAATAATCAAATTTACCGGAAAAACAAGAGGAATTCCACCTCGCACAGCTTTAGAACCATCCAATATTGCTTTTCTTTAAAAATTCAATATAAATATAAAAACAAAAAATAAATAGTTAAATAAATGTTAGAAAAATTACTCTTGATAAAATTACTAAAAAGTACAAATGTATAAATATATTCACTTACTCGCTAAGAAAAAGTTGCTCTTCGCCTTTAATTTTCCAACTAAGAACATTGGCACCATGAATAAGTACTTTCAAAGATGTATTCTCATCATTTGGATGAGTTACAATAATTTCATTATCTGTTTCTTTAACTGGCATTTTAACCGTATCGTTATAATAATATCGTATTAATTGTAAATTTTTTTTTTTTTCTTGTGTTGAAAATAATGTTTGAGTATTGTAGTTACGTATATGTGAAAAATAATAAAATGACGTTATCACTGGATTTGAGATCAAAAATAGACTTTTAATATTATTATTAAAGCTTGTAAAACTACTTTTATGTACTTTAATCTTTGAAATGTTAACAAAAGTCATAATTAAAAATGATCGGTGTATTAATAATAATAAATAATAATAAATAATAATAAATAATAATAAATAATAATAAATAATAATAAATAATAATAAATAATAATAAATAATACAAATAAATAATAAATAATAATAAATAAAAATAATAATAATAATAAACTACAAATAATTACAAAATCCAAAAATTATCAAAGTAATAAATAATACTAAATAATAATTTACCATCGCACTAATGCATAGTAATATCAAAATTACAATTTCAAATATTTAGATATTCAAAGCCTGTTTTTCAAAATTCATTGTTTTATTTAAAATAAACTTATACAGCTCATACTTTTTAATTTCTTTTTGTAAATATTTCTCTTTAGAAATATAATTCTCTATAATTAATTCATTACCATGAAAATTTGTAAAAAACTTGAATGCTTGATATGATGAACTATGGCTTCTCAGCATATTCCAAAGTGAATCCAAATAGTTATTAATAAATTTATTTTGCTCTTTAAGATCATTGCAGAATATCGAATTCGTCATATAGCTTGGAGGAGCATTCCATTTTTTTAGGTTTAATTCTTCAGTATATAATATATTACTTCTATTACTAGTACTTGGGCCATTTTCAGATTGTTTGTAACTGAAACTACCAAGGAAACATTTATCATATGCAGCATTGCTAAACTCTTTTGACCATCCACTTTCACTATCATTACCACCATTACTGCTATTTAACATTGATTCACAAGAAAATGTAATGCGAGCCGCCCATTGATTACACGTGAAAACAAACTCTTGTGCAATAATATTAGTCCCAGCTTGAAATATGACAACTGTATCATCCTCCATACTCAAATGAAAAAAACAGCCTTGATCATCCATATTTCCCAAATTCCCTTCTTTATTAAAAATCAACTCTGCTGTAGAATGATTTAATCTAAATCCTTTATATTTTTGAGCATTTTTAATCCATGATCCTCCACCAACAGTGATGTTTGGAGTTTTTGTAGTTTCTCCACAATAATTATTAATAAATGCATGTTTATTAGGAGAAAAATTGGACTGGGATGATGAGGCACTTCTTTTATGATGAAACGTCGACAAACGCCATAAAGAGCTATTAAAATGACCATAACTATGTCGTTGAGCCTTTGAACTTTTTGCTGAATTCGAATACTCAAAGCAATTGCTAACTCTGTTTTCATTTAAACTTTCTTTATCTATCACTCTAGAGTTTCTTGATAAGCACCTAATTATAGCTGACTCTGATGGGATTCTTCGTGGCTTTGAATTACTAAATGCATTATAATAGGTGTTTGATTTCAAGTTAAAATAAAACAAATTAATCTCACCTCTTGAGGCTACGGCAAAATATTCTTTGGATAATGATTTCCAATTTTGAAGAATTTGAGATAAGTCTTCGCCTCCATTTGAATTGGTAACATAGGCACAAAGAATGCCTTCTTTAGTCCAAGGGGCACCTGACAATTCTAAAAAAGCTAAATCTTCTCTAGAAGTAAATAAATTTTGTTCTAACATTTCTGCACGAGAATTATTATCAATGTAGAGCTTCTTAAAAGAATATTCTTTCATTTTAGGATCATCAGTTATTTCTGTAGAATCGATATTTAAATAATTTATATTCAATTCCTTATTTAAATTTAAATTTAAAACTTCTTTTTTTTCAAAGGATGTCTCAAGAACTTCTTGAAGAGATCGAGAAAAACCTTGATCAGGTAAATACTCTGGACCAGCAATGATATTATTTGTATGTATATCTTTTTTTTTCTCTGGAGTTTCAGGATGAATACTTGATAAACTTAATTGAGAATTAGAATTAGTATTTGAATTTGAAATAGTATTATAAATACTACTTAAAGAAGATGATGATTTCAAAGAATAACTTGATGATCTACTTCGTAATTTAGAATGATGATGATTGAATTTTTTTAAAAAATAATTTGAAGGTTGAGTATTATTTTTTATAGAATTATACATTGTACCACAAGGAAAAGGAATAGTAAACAAAGTATCATAAAAATTTGATAAAATTGTACCAATAATTTTATACCAATCTTCATCAGGTCTGATATGATTTGGAAATATATTTAAAAGCAGTTTTTGCGTGGGCATCATCTGATTTGAATCATAAAATTGAAAATAATTTCTTCTTAAATTAATTATTGGATCATTAAATTCTTTTATTAATAATTTAATTACTTCAACTGTATTTGCAATATATTCTTCTTTTTCAATTTTATGCAAAGAAGGAGCCAATTTTGAATGCAAATCCATGTTTAAGACAAATAAAGAAAAAGATATTGAAAAAATATTATCCTTAGAAATAAAACCATGGTATTTATTACAAGATTCCCAAAAATTAGCAAAATCTTTTAGTATGTTTTCAATTGCCTGTGATTCGCCACATAAAAAAATCCGACTACATAACATATATAGACCTTCTAAAATACTGTAGCCTTTAAAATTTAGTAAAGAAAAAAAGCTTGAACGACCTTTTGTATTTTTTTCATTTCCTAACCATAATATAGCATTTTTCTCTGATATTAATTCAAATTTTCCATAATAAATATCCGAGGCAACTTTTTCTTCAGGGTCCTCCAATCTATACATTTGTATTTTATTTATAAAATGTATCTTTCAATGTTAGTAAAGAAAGTAAAATATAAATACTATAAATAGGATAAATAAAAAATAAGAAATGAAAAATAATTTAAACAAATGAAATAAATAAAGCTTACTATATATTATACACTAATATTTAAAAAATTTAAATAGTCAAATTTAATCGCCATAGTTCACATATTATTTTATAGCAATTTTCAATTCCTTCAGCATTTTCTACCTTGTAGTAAGCTTACAGTTACAGAAGTTTTAAAGCTATATTTTTGTTTCAGATTATCTATTAATTAAACTAGCTCACACGTTAATTGTCATGGATACCAGAATAAATTATTTCTTTTAAGGTTATTGATATTCCCACCCTACGTTTTATCTAGGGGCTGGGAAAAAGACGGTCGCGGCCTTTATATAGCCGTCAGCTTTTCACCGCTATCTTTTTTTTAGCCGTCTTTTTAAAATGGATTTGAAAAATCCGCTAAGTAAAGACCGTCGTCAGGCAAAATAGTATATACTTGAAATTACCGTAATTTTTTTTTCAATCTAATAAGGTCAAATTTCTCATAGTTATGTAGAAGATATAGTTTTTCACAGAATGTTCCGCAGTTACTATAACAACACTTATAGCAACCGTGATTGATAATCATTTAGTAACATGTTTAGTTTTTCATTTCAACGCGTTCTATTAATCTTTAATTCATTTGCAACCCTAATTTTGTCAATGTTTTTTTGTATTTTTAGAATATGACTATTTTTACGCAGTTAAACCA
>JAJMCY010000542.1:0-10278 GCA_030565755.1 Ascobotryozyma cognata | reverse complement strand
TATTATCTATTATTTATCTATTATTTATTAACTCTTCATTTAATACTAAATAAATTATATACAAACATGTATTTCTTTTAATTGACAATTAATGTAACAATTATTTTATTTATTTACTTTATTATGATTGCTAATTATTAGGCTGTATATTCCTTTACACGTGTCTCTTATAGTTTAAAATTTTAAACACATTTTTCATATAATGTCTCAAAAGTCAGATGGAAAAAAAAATGAGTTTGATCTTAAACAGACAAACGAAATTAACTCTAATAAACAATCTGTTTTTGTTTCTGCTTCAAATAGTTTAAAAACTCACAAGGCTGTTTCGCCGAATATATTATTAGGAAATGATAACAATAACAATAGCAATAATAATAATAATGATAATAATAATGATAACAATACAGAAATAGACAATACTAGAGACGATACAAAAAATAACATACCACAAACTACACAAGATGATGAACAAACTTATAGATCAATACTTAGACAAAGACTAGGTTCATACTCAAAAAAACCACAAAAAGAATCACATAGAGATAGAGTTCAAGAAGTTATAGATGAACTACAAGAGGCTGATGAATCTGATGAAGAGTACGCTCCCACTGAAACTTCTTTAGAATCATTTACCCTTAGAGATAAACAAGATGCTATTAACGAAACCCATCCTTTTGGTATTAGAATATGGAAACCTGCACTCTATAAAAAATTACGCTCTGTTCAAAAAAATGCTGAAGAGGAAATTCATTCAGCTCCAGGAAAAAAAGTTGGAATGACTGTTCGAATAGGTAATTTTCTTTGGACAATTACTTTTGGTGTGTTTTTTTTCGTTTTGTGCACTTTTGCTGCTTCATCCTTTATATTAATTGCTTGGTCTTCATCTGCTTGGATATATGCCAAAGTTTTGTTTAATATCGGTGTCTATCTTTTTAACCCTTTTGGTCGTTATGTACAATTAATTAAAGATGACAACTATGCTTATGAAGATGCTGGTTTAGGTTTAGATGCTTCAGATTATTTAAGATGGCAAGCTGGCGAATTTGGGCGTGGCGGTTTATTTTTTAGTCAAAGTGAAGTTTCTTTAAGAGGTAATGATAATTTAAATAATAACAAGAATAATAACAAGAAAACTAATATTAACAATAATAATGACAATCTTTTTAATTCCAGTTACAATATAAATAATAATTATGCATCTAATCATCAACGTCACTCACACCAACATCACAACTTGAATAAAAGTGATACTTTACCAAGCCATACTTATGAGTCAGAGCCTTTACTACCAAATAGTTCTAATGTAAGTTATAATGGCGAAACTAGTAAACGTCGCTTTTTTGGAAGAGGCGCATGGACAGTTGCTCGTATTTTATTTTACTTATGGTTTTACATTGCTATTGTACCCTGCATGCTCTCTATTGCTGCCTTATGCTTTTTAGGAGTATTTTCTTTACCAATGAGTAAAGTTTTATTTAATTTGTCTTATAACTTACGACGCCATCCTCTTGCTCTTCGCTTTCACGCTGCAAATGACTATGTGGATAATCCTACTTCAGATGGCCCTATTTTACTTTGTACCTACAGAGCTTTTGGTTTAAAATATTATAAATATACTGTTGATGGAACAAATATTTTTTTAGTCAATCTTACTTCAATTGTTATTTTCACCATATTTGATTTTTTCGTACTAAATGAAATGCTTAATATTGATACCTTAATAACTAGTTCTGGTGCTATATTTTTGCTTTCTCTTGTTTCGGTAATTCCTTTAGCTTATTTTATAGGCCAAGCTGTAGCTTCAATTTCAGCTCAATCTTCAATGGGGATGGGGGCAGCCATTAATGCTTTTTTCTCTACAGTAGTAGAAGTATTTTTATATACAGTAGCCTTAAGGCAAGGAAAAGGATTAATTGTAGAAGGCAGTATTATTGGAAGTGTATTAGGGGGTATTCTATTGATGCCCGGAACTTCAATGATTGGAGGCGCCTTATATAGGAAAACGCAAAAATATAATCCAAGATCTGCAGGCGTTAGTTCCACTATGTTACTTTTTGCAATTGTGGCTGTCTTCGCACCTACATTATTTTATCAAATTTACGGCACGTATGAATTAAGGTGTACTACATGTGATAAAAGTAGTACGCCAATAAGCGCTGAAACCGTTACTGATTTGGCAAAAACTATTTGTCGGAAATGTCATTTCTTTCAAAAATCTTTGCTTAATGATGATTTATACAAAGCAGCCGTAAAGCCTTTATCTTATGTTTGCTCTATTTTATTATTTGTTTCCTATGTAATTGGTTTATGGTTTACATTACGAACTCATGCTGCAATTATTTGGCAAACTTCCTCTACTTCTGCAGCACCCACATCTGATAGAGCAATGGCGGGCACACAAACGAGAGCTTCACATTTTCAACAATTTACGGGCGATCGACTTTTCAAACCTAATGAAGGACATACAAATTTAGGCTCAACACAGAATATAAAGGGATACAATAATAACAATGCGCTTGATGGGGTGTCTCATAGTGTAGAACCACTTGGAAATACTCCACGTAGACAACATAGCATTTCTGAAAATATAGCTATTTCTTTATATCGAAAATTACAAAACAATCAAGTTTCTCCAGATTCGTTAATGAATAAGAATCAAACAAGAAAAATATTTTTGCCTAGCCTTAGTGATGAAGAGAATGAAAAATTAACAAAGTCTACTCTTGAAATAGCTGCAAGTATTGCTGCCAATGCAGTGAATTCACTCACAAATCATATTTTTTTGAGTGTTTCTAATACTCCTGTAACGGGAACTGGTGCTCCTGTAGCAGCTTCAGTTTTACCAAATGCTTCATTAGGATCTCCTAAATTGGCGCCGATTCAACCGCCAGTAGGTTCTGGGGCTACTCATATGCGTTTTCCAATAACATCGTCAGCACTTTCTCCAAACCGACATCATCAACATCAATATCAAACACAAAATCAAAATTTATCAGGAGGTTTATTGAATTCAACTGATACAGCATTTTCTGAGCCAAACACCTATAAAGAACGTTCAAGACACAACTCATCGGCTGCAGGTGTATCACATGTATTTTCTCATTTGGGTCGAACTGAATCTCCTCCTCCACACCCTGTACATGGTCGCTCAAGCTCAAATCCTATTGCTAATAATGTGGAACAAGGAAATTCGCATTCTGCTGTTCATTATAATAGTAGCATTTCAAATAATAACACTTTTAATCGGCATTCAATGTCTCATGATGTGACTACAGCAACATACCCAGGGGCCGATGGAAATAAAGCTGATGATGGTGGAGCAGTTTCGGGAGGCCATGATGCACCTAATTGGAGTAGACCAAAAAGTACAGTGATTTTATTAGGGGCTACTATTTTGTATGCTATAATCGCTGAGATACTGGTTGATACTGTGGATGTCGTATTAACAAGTATTAAAATTGATCCTAAATTTTTAGGTATCACACTTATTGCACTTGTTCCATGTACAACTGAGTTTTTGAATGCTATTTCATTCGCCATGCATGGAAATATTGCTCTTAGTATGGAAATTAGTACAGCATACGTTCTTCAAGTTTGTTTACTACAAATTCCTGCTTTAGTATTAATTTCTTACTTTATACCTTTACCAGAAGGATACCCTCTTCGAGAATTTGCATTTCCGCTTATTTTTCCAAGATGGGATGCAATAGTAGTGATACTTTGTGTTTTTGTATTCTCTTACATATATGCTGAAGGTACTAGTAATTATTTTAAAGGTACCATTTTAGTTTGCAGCTACATAGTGGTAATATCTGGATTTTACTTTTCAGCTATAACTGATGAACAACTTGGAAATGAATCCTCTTATTCTTTTCCGCTTTTTATGACCCAGGGAATGTTCGGTAATTAATATTTTAAAATTACATTTATTTTTTATCTATCTATTATATATTATCTATTATTTATTATACATTATCTATTTATTTATTCATTTATTCATTTATTTATTTATTTATTCATTTATTTATTTATTTATTTATCATTATCATTATCATATATCGTTTGTAGTTTATTATTTATTTTCATTTGTGATCTATTAGCTATTATAATTTATTATTCGTCATTTATTAATAATTAAAGTTATTATTTATTAATAGTTTTTAATTATTATTTATTTATTTATTTATTTATTCACTTACTTATTTATTTATTTCTATTTTATTTATTTATTTTTCTTGTTTTTTCTATTGATTTCTTCATAATTATTTGTTATTATACAAATTTCATCACCCATTTCTTGTATGTATAATTAATTTATTTATATAGTAATAATATCTACAAAAAAATACGATTAAATTAATTAAAAATAAATAAATAATACGATTAATTTAATTAAAAAAATAAAAATAAAAATCAAAATAAAAAAAACGATCATCGATAATAAAAGTCACCAAACATTTTCGCTTTCTCCTTCTAAGCGAGGGACACGTTTCTGTTCCCAGTCTTTGTTTCCTAAATTTAATAGTCTATAATAGTCTTCTTTTAAATCAACTTTACGACGTTGTTTGCTAACGCTTAAACTTTCCTCTTCAGATAAAGTTTTTGCTTTAGCATCATGCTGTTCAAATCTAACTTGAGCAAATTGTGCAAGTGCAAGCCATCCTCCAGCAACGAGTAACATAAAAGGAGCACCAAATGCAATAAAAGAATGTCTCTCAACAAAAGTCATATATTTTCCAGTAAAAGAGCTTCTCCATGCTGCTTCTTGAGCTTTAGTTTTAAATTTTTTTGCTTGATAGACCACCATTTTATTTTTATAAAATTAATAAATATAAATAATAATAATACATTATAACATTATAATATAATATAATATATTATATTATATTATATTATATTAATCTAGCTAATCCGATTTTCTATATATTATGATATAATGAATACGTGTTACTATAACAACTTAATATAATATCTTATTAATCGATTACTAAATATCTATTTTTATTTTATTTATTAATTTTTCCCAGTATAAAAAATACGATTTTATTATATAATAATATTATATAATAATAAAAGTATTGGTAAAAATCATCCTGATTCATTAATTATTCTTTCTTTAACTTACTTTTATTTTTTTTTTTTTTTTAAATATAATTCTTTGAATTTATTTTAAATTTAGTTAAATTTAGTTCCAGAGCAGATTGTATTTTTAGGAAAAATAAGTAAATAACGAATAAATTAAAATAAAAATAAAAAAGAATACACTACGTGGCATAATGAATGACACTATTAACAATGACAAAACCAATAGTGAAGCGGTTAAAAGTGTGGAAAAATTAAAAATGGCATTGGTTGTTACACATGAAAGTTTACTAAAACCATCATCTTTGGCTGTAGAACTAAGTACTAAATTAGTAATATCTGATAATAATTCTTCAAAGTCAGATTCAAAAAATTCAGATAATTCACCAAATTCAACAAACTCTACAAACTCATCTAAAATTTTTGGAAATATTCCATTTCTATCTCCTTTAGAAGCTCTTTCTAAAATTTCTGATTCTATTCATAGAACAACAATTAATTTAGCACTTGCATGTCGACCACCTTTATCAAGATTAGCAATTATCAAATATTCAGATGAATTATCTAAAGAAATATACATGATAGTTTCACCTTATTGTGCTTCTATAATGAATGATATTAATATTCAAAAAGATTCTGACATTAATAATTTATTAGGAGATAATAAGCCGATCAGTTTAATCGCTATAGCATTAAAACCTATAGTATTAAGCTTATTGGATTCTATTTCTTTATTTACTAATGACATTCAAAAAATATTAGAATTATCTTCAACTATACAAGATGACGAAAAAAATGAAAATGAGACTGCAAATAAGACTGCAAATGAAAATGATGATAAATTAATCAAATCAGATTTAGACAAATTTGCTAATCAGAGATTAATTTCAACTGCAAAAATATGGGAAGATTGTAAAAAATTGAAAGAATTAAATGAATTAGGTGTTTGGGGGATTTTTAAAAAATTAAATCAAACTAATATATTAATGATAAAATCTGCTTGTGATGATTTAAAGGATTGGTTAGACGGGGAAGATATTCAAGATCCGTGGGATTTTGATAATGATTTAGATAGTGACTTTAATTCTAGTGATAATAAAAATGCAAATAATATTTTACCGGAAGAAGAAGAAACCCAAGCTTTAAAAGCTGATGCTGCTTTATGGCTTGCTAAATTTAATTCTGTAATTGATTTATGGAATGAATTATCATTAAATAATAATAAATCAAAATTTACTTCTGATGTGTTAAATACTATTTTAATATGTTTCAATCATTTGACTGTACAATGTGATGAGCTGGCTTGTTTATATTTCGAATATTCAGATATTGATTCTCTTAATAAAACAAAAACTTCAGTTTTAGATCTTATTAAGTCTATTATGTCTATTACACACAATTCTTATCCTGAACTTACGGGTATTTTTCAAATATAATGTTATTAAATAATGAATATTTAATGTCTACTTGGGGTTTTTTGTTGTATTTTCTTTTTACTTTTTTTTTTTTTTTATTTTTTTGCTAAAAATCGTAAGTTTTATAGATACATTATGATCTTGCAGAATTTTTAGATTGATAAATATAATTTATTTAGATTGTATGAAATTTATAAATAAACTTACATTTATCTCACTTGTTCCAGCTACAAAATAAATAAAAAAATATACGAATATATAAAAAAATTATAAACTTTATGTAATTAATAAATATAAAAAGCGTAACAATATGAGTACAGACAGATATCATGAAAATAAATAATAACAAGAAAAAAAATATATAAATATCGAAATTTAAATAAATATGCAAACAAGCAATCACCAACCACAAAAAACGTAAAGCAAAATAAAATAAAATCATACAAAATATACAAATTATACCAAATAAAAAAATAATACAAAATATACAAATTATACCAAATAAAAAATATGCAAACTTAGTAAACGAAATGAAAGAAACAAAGTAATGAATGCAAATTAACCTAAAAGAAAAAAACAACTTAATCCCCGTAAACTTGTACCAAAAAAAAAAAAAAAAAAAACAAAGAACAAAAAAAAATTTCCTATCCATCATTTCATTAGTGCTAATTCATGGATCATCACTTGTATTATTAGCCATATTAACATCACTACTATTCGAAGTTCTGTTTCTGTTTCGTCGCCATAAGGCGACTCTTGTTAAAACAAATCTTCTCCATAATTGTGTATTGATATTACCCTCCTGAACATCGGTATTACGTGAAGAAATATTAATTATATTACGAACATTATGCCCATTAGTATTATGTCCTCGATTATGTAAATTATTGGCAGCGGATTGCCTGCGATGTTGTGCTTCAACTCTAAGCGTATGAAGAGCACTATCTCTTTCAGAAGGAGGCAAAAAGAATGCATTTACAGTATCAAGCATTCGCCAAAATCTTGAAGATTCTATGTAGTCAGGTATTTGTGTTTCTGAATTAACATTATTTCCATTTACCATATTGTCATTAGAGGATTGTGTGGGTCCTACCGGGTTTAATGTGGTAGGGGCATGAGCAAGCGCAATTGTATCACCATTCGCTAATGAAAGATCTACTCTGCACATTGGGCAATGTGAAGAAGAGTTAAGAAGCCATGGATCAACACACTTGGCATGAAACTTATGATCACAAGGTAATATACGAAGAGTTTCTCCCGGATTAAAATCCTCAAAGCATATCGGGCAACCATCTTCAGGGATATCAGAAATCTCAGGAATATCCATATTATCATACATTTTTTCAAAAGAATTTTTAGTATTTGACGTAGACTTTTTTCCCTTAACCGTTGCTCCGTTATTCGATTGAGAATCTATCCGAACAGAAGAAGAGCTAGGTTCAGTCTGATTAACTAGAATAGATCTAGTTACATTACTGCTGGATTTCTGGGAAAAAGATTGATTTTCAATATCACTTGGGACATTATCTTTGATATTAACAGTATTATTTTTTTTGCTCAAATTTTTATTCGGAATTTTGGAAGAATTTTTATTTGAAAAAGTTTCATTATCAATAGCAACAGGTGTAAATGGCTCTTCTGAAACTGAAGAAATTTTATTTGATATAATAGGATCCAATGGAGAAGTAGAAACTTTTTCATTTGTGGAATCTAAGTTTTGTAATTCTATACTATCAGTTACTTCAAAAGAAGACTTTGATTTACTATTAATATCAGAATTATCATCAGAGGCTAAAAATGAGGCAGTGCCAGCGCTAGCACTAGTACTAGCGTCAATTTTATTAAAAGTAGAGTTGGTTTCGAAGTCATTTCGTAATGGTGATAAACTTATTGTGTTATTGGCATCATTAATCTTTAATTCAATATCTTTATTTGTAGAATCATTTCTGTTCATCTCATCATTTTCTAAAAATGACTTTTTACTAATTGCATTGCCATCGTCATTTTCATTTGAAGTGGTTTTATTTTCAGAGTTCGAAGCAGTAACGGGGACGATACGAACTAGAGGAATCGAATCCAATACAGCTCGGGCAAGACCTCTTGCTCTCCTAGCAGCAGTAGGACTTTGATAATAGGCAGCAGAAGGATTATTCCCTAACCCACCATTTGAATTATTAAATGAAGATTGCAAGCCATAACGTTCCGGGTGTCTGTGGTAACGTAAAGCACCTGAAAATACCACAAATAAAAACAATGTGGCAACTACTGCCGTAATAGTATAAACAACCGCCATACCTGCAGAGGTACGGAAACCAGAATTTTCTGTTGAAGGATTATTTTGAGTATTTGCTGGAGAATCAGAGGATGAAGTAACAGTATATAAAGCTCCAGAAGCAGTTACAGTTGTAACTTTACCAACTCCAGAGAAAATGGAAGGGTTATTTAAAGAAAATAATCCTGAGTACACTGATGAAGACATGACACGTGCAAAGACATTTTTTGCAGCGTACACATCTGAATATACATTAACAGAAGACCTTTCGGTCGTTAAGGAATATACAGGGCCTAAATAACTTGGATATATTGAATAAGAAGAATTAAAAGCACAGCCAGTGTTAAACAGAGAAAACAAAACTATGGCTGCTGGGGGGTATTGTAAAGCTCTCAAGCTAAAAAGTGCATCCGAAGCACCAGCTGAAGAATCACATTCTAATAAAATAATTGTATCAGAAAATGAATGTGATACATTTAAATCAGTAAAAGTTGTTTCACTATTATGTCCATAAAAAAGCAATTTTCCGGAAAAGTTTGTAGCATATGATACCGCAGGAAGGGTTAATGCATTTAAAATGTATGGAGTTTCATCAAGAGAGGCAGTTGATGGAAAATATTCAATGGTTGAAGAGGAGGAAGATGAAAAAGGGGAAGAATATGAAGTATTCAATTTATCTGCATTATCAAAACGGGATAATACATCAATTGATTGAGAATCTGAGAATGACGTTATAGAGGGAGTAAAAGTAGATCTTGTTTCTGAGGAAGATGAAGAGGAAGCTGTTGTTGATATATAAGGAAATAACCTAAGAATATAAGAGGATTCATCCAATGAGGGGACTTTTGAAGTTGGAAAGAGAAAATTAGAGGGGGTTGTAAAATTGCTATAAGGGATTGTCTTGTTGGAATTAGAAAAAGATGGAGAAATTGATACGGTTGATGTAAATTGAGTCGAGGATGATGTTAGAGAGGGAGTTGGTGGGGTAAAAGATGCGAAAAAAGTAGCAGAAGAAGGTGTATAAACAAAAGATTCAAGTAATTGATCTGATTGGTCACGTTTATATAAAGAATGATAATTGTGCTCGGTTAAGGAAAAACCAAAATGTGGGAAGGCATTCAAAATTGTGACAATATTTGTCAAAAATAAAAGTGTAAAAAATAAATTTTTTTTAAAATGTGACTGAAAGGGGAGTATATATAGTGGCTTCATTCTTTTTTTTTTTTTTTTTTTTTATTTTTTGTTGTTATTTCAATATATGCACCGAAAGAAATATTTCAAAATAATAGTTGTTTGTTTGTTTGTTTATTCTATTTGTTGCTTGTATTGTGCGCGTATTGTGCGCGTATATGAGTATATGAGTATAAGTATAATAAATATATGCGTAAATTTTTTAAATGTTTTTTTTAAAATTAAAATGTATGCATATATTTATGCATTTAAATTATAAATATAATTTTACATACGAACATACAAACACACGCCGCATATATATATATATATATATAT